>WEIT01035645.1:334425-345108 GCA_013389985.1 Dryoscopus gambensis
CCGGGGGCCGGCGCGGCGCGGCCGGGGAGCTCCGCCAGAAAAGGCGCGCATTGTTCGCAGCCAGACCGCGAACGCTCCTGTGCGGGGCCGCGGCAGCCCCCAGGCTCCGGGGCTGGGACCCGACGCGGGGAAGCGAAGGGGAGAAGCGGTGCGGGGACAAAGGGAGCAGCCGGCGTTTCGGGCGTGTGGGGTGTCCTATGCCAGTGGTCGCCCCGAGTTGTGGCCTCAGCGCCCGGGGCGTTTGGAGGTGCCCCGTGTCGGGCGGCGGTAGCACCTGCGGGGGTGCATGCAAGGCAGCCTGGCTCTCCTTCACCTTTCGAGTGAGGAGGCATCGGAGCCTCTCGAAACGCCCAATACTTTACAAGCACCGCCGAGGCATGACTTATGTGTGGAGAGAACGGTTCGGGCTCCAGAGGGTGGTGTATTCAGTAGGTGTCTTGGAAAAGCCATGAATCAGTGACCCCTTTTTTTTTTCTCTCTTCTTTTCTCTTGTGACCCTAGGTATCAAAATTAGTCTGTAGTTAAGCAGATAGTTTAATCACAAAGCTGTCTCATTTGGTTCTGGTCCCATAACGCTTCTTGGATTATCTTTAATACTTAAAAAAAACTGTAACGACTACCATTTCATGGAAAGATACAATTTTGCTGTGACTGGGTTTTCTTCTTGGTAGATAACAAGTATAAAGTAATACATTTTTATCAACATCAGTAAGTTGTTGATAAGTGGCAAGAAGTGATAAGAACCTGCAGTAACCTGTTTCATGAAGTGGACCAACTAGTGTTGACTCTTTAGTTCAAGCACAAGAATTGTGGTGATTATTGTTGGGTGCTTAAGAACTCTTGGTGTTATAAAACATGCTTATCTCTTTATAATAATCCTTTATTCCACTTCAGAAAGTAGCTCATGTTTTGGAGGTGACTAGTTAGCTTTTCAGGGAAGTTACATTCTCCTCCAGCTCCCTTCATAGCCTACGAGAGACGTTTCATTCCAGGCTACATGAGAATTGATAGTTCATACTAAACTTCAGTGATTTTTTTTTCTTTCTTAAATAGACCAGGCTTTGCATACAAGTAGAAGGCAAAGCAGTAAGTTCATAAGTTGGAAATTTGCTTGCGTTTTTTTGCCTTGTAGAAGGGCTCAGTTTCTTCTGTATTTTCATAGTAAGTCAGTGAAGGCTTTTGTTTGTTTCTCTAATACATAGTAGCTTTTAATTAAACGTAGCTGTAAATTTCTGTAAACGTTTGTGTGATTATTGTGCATTCTTGTATAACTTAAAAACAGCAGTAGAAATGTTATGTAACTCAGCCAGCGTTTGAGCTGCTGGAAAAGAGTACTCAGAGGCAACAGATCTTGCCCAAAGCGATGCTTTCCTGATCAGTCTAGGGCAGGAGCCTTTAAGCTGTTTTGATTTGAGACTGCTCTATGTTTTCAATTTCCACTGGGCATGTGAATCATGTGCGATGAACTTGAGGATACTAAGAGTAAACTTGCTGTCAGAGGGTGCTTTTTCGTAGGCATCTCAGAAATGGTCCATTGATTGCAGAGATTTAAAGTCTGCAGGTTGAAGAGAGCAAAGCTATTTTGTTCCTTTTCGTTAAGGTGAAATGCTTTATTTAAAAGCATGAGAGGAGTCTGATTTCTCTGTCTGGGGCCCATGACGTTTAGAAAACACAGTCTTTATCGTAATCCTTTCTTTAGTCTTGAAATGTTTTGGTGGTGTAATGGATGGTGTGAAACACTGACCAAATGCAGTAGGTTTGGACAGCATTCACTTAACTGATCAACATATTTACAACTCTGGTAAATCTCTCTAGGGTGCAGTTCATTTGCTTTTCAGTGCCATATGGTCTTGACCAGTCTAGGGACAGCAAGAGCAAACTCCTACAGCTCTGGGTTACACAGAAGAAACATACAGTAAGAGTGGAATGGCCACTTACTTGCAGTTGAAATAGCAAAGTCAACGCTTAAGAAAATTTAGTAGTTAAACAACTTGCGTTTTGGAATGCTTGATCCAGCTCCCACAAAAGTCACATGTCGCTGAATCAGGGCTTCAGCTTCCCCAGTTAAGCAGGTGCTGAACTCTTAGTATCGGTTGGACTGCCAGTGTGCTAAAGGCAGGTTTGCATTTGAGCACCTCAGTGAAGCAGGGCCTCGGCCAGGCTATTTGAATGTCTTGCTGCTCAGCACAGGCTGTGTTTTTGCTTTTGTTCCATTGCACAATCTGTACAACTCCCGCACTGACAATCAGGAGGATTTATCTTGTCTCACTGCGCTGTTTTCATGAGAGGGAGGAGAACTCTGTGTCGGGCTCTTAAAAGACTGCAGTGAGTCTCCTCGGAGACTCGGGGACCAAAGGCAAGTTGTGGAGGTCAAGCAAAGAATCAGATGTAGCTGTCTTATGGGACAGTTGCAGGATATTGTTTATTCAACTTAATTGCATTAGTCTGTTGCAAACACTTGAGTTGGCATCATGTCTCTTGTGGCCAGTTCAGCTTGTCAAGCTTGCTTCCAGTTCATTTTCACAGAAGACCCATATGGTTGGAGGATCCTCTTTATGACTGCTTTCTATGCTGTGCTAGCTTTATTTATGTCAGCCTCGTGTCTACAAGCTACACTTGTAGTCCTGCCAGAGGAAATGTGTTTTTTGTTTGCATGTTCTTTCAAGAAGTAAGAATGCTAAACAAGCCAGTGGACAGTGCAGCTTTTTGTTCAGTGGTGTCTGTTTTGTGAGTGTTTTTTGTGAAGCAAGGTCTTAGACTTCTCAGGCAGGGCTGGGACTTGAAATACAGCACGACTTTAGCAAAGCAGGCTTTAACAGCTTTGACCTACCTTGGGTAATAGATTTTGGGAACTGGGCACATTAAAGAGCAGCGACTCTTGCTGCAGCACAGATCTTTTCCAAGAAGTCTTGGGAAGCTGGTGATTGTGGTAAATGGCAGGTTCTGACATCCCAATTCTTGCTTGTCAGTTCAGAATGTGTGTGTGTGTGTGTGGGAGTTGCTTGGGAGAGAAGTGAAGCAGAATAGACTTCTTAATAATACAGTCTCACTTCAGCTGTGGGAGACATGGCTTTCCTTCATTTGAAAGTAAATCTGCTTGTGGCTGATATCCTAAACAACCAGAGAGTCTCCAGCTCTGCCCATTGTGGCAGACAGTATGAATAACACTGGTTGTGTAAGAGTTATTATGGACGATGTCCTTAAGTACCAGTGTGTGTCTCCAGCCTGGCCCATTGTGGCATACAGCATGATGAATGCTAATTGCATAAGAGTTATTAAATACAATGTGTCCTGGGAACCTGGGTATAAGGAAAAATCTGCAAGGAAATGGTTATCTTTTAAGTTTTGTCTTAGAATCCCACAGTTTAGTAAAATGGTAGTGTTAAATAAACTTAATTATGCAGACTTAATTTCTATTTTGGCTCATGCATAAGAATCCCATTCTCATGGAGTCCTTGTAAGTATGGACAGTTTTTCACCCTGGAGTTACACGATACGATGCCTTTCTATCTCTTGAAAAGTCATATATTCCTATGCTTTTCTGTAGTGATTGCCAAACACACATGAGCTCAATAACAAATTTGATTGACACTCCCTATATGTACTGTGTTTTCAGCTGTTGATGTTACTGGAGACAGCTGTTCTGGAAGACTAAGGGAAAACCTTTCATAAGAGCAATGCATTAGTGGTCTGTTTTTCCTAGTACATGAGATTGGGGGGAAAAAAGATAGAATTGACCATCAGTACTCACATCACTCATTCATCAGTGTAACTAATGGCATGTAAAATGCCCTAATAAATATTGGAAAATGGTAAACGGGCTTGATTGTGCTAGATCTTACTAAAGCTATAAGATGTGTCTAAGAAATATTTCTGTTTTGCAATGGAGTTGAGAACAAACTTAAATATTTCAATTGAAATCTTCTGAAGTGTGCATTTAGATGGGCTGAAGCTTTTTCTTCTTTGCAAAATATCAGTTGAAAGAGTTCAGCAACTTCTGATGTGGAGGCAAGAAGAAAACAATGGCTTCTACTTTGAGTTCTGCCAGCTTCTTTTCTGAACAACTTTAATACCCTTATGCTTTGGAGCATGCAGTTAAACTTTGGTGGATTGTGTCTGCTCTGAAGGGGCTGTTTTATCCAATCCTGAAAGAGTTATCCACTCACTTTGAAAGTGTTTTTTCTGTTTCAAAAGCTTGTAATCACTGAATTGAGGTAGTCATGGCTATGATAAAAGATGACTTTTTGGGTTTTGTCAGCTGAAGCTTGAATATGGCCTGTCCTTGTGGCACCTACCTATCAGTACTGACCAGGTATATATGTGTCACCTGGGCAGATGTGCTCAGCATGCTTCCCATAGCCCAAAGTGTTATGTGAAAGACTGGACTTTGCTGTCCAAGTCGTCTAACTGCTCCTGAAGTGGGACTGGATTGAGCTTCAGGACTGAGAACTGGGCACCAGCCCACCTTGTGTTTAAGGACATGTCTCTGCTACGTCATGCTTTACTTTCTTCAGGGCATCTTTGGCACCTGCCTTCTGGTGCACTGTTGTGTGGTGGTCTTTGATTGCATTAGGCCCGACAGGGCCAACAGAAAGAAGGCTTTAGAAGGAGCCAAAATGGAACTTAGGTTTAGTTTGGAGTAAGGATCTAAGGATCTTTCCAGTCACTCTTCTGCTTGTTGATGAGATATGTCCAGAAACGTGGAAGTTGTAGGAAGGGAAGAGACACAAATTGCAAGAAGGTTTATGAGATGAAAGAAAGTGGAACTGGCAGGGCACAAAGACTAGGAGGCAAGACAGTAGGTCAGGGGTGTAAAATAGGTCTGTAGATGAGGGAAGCTGCAATGCAGAAATAAATTCTAGATGAAGCAGGCAATGCAGTCTGGTAGTAGGATAAGCACACTAGGAAACACAGATGGACTCAGTTTAAAAAAAGAAAATAAACATCAAAAAATAGTGTTGAAAGGATGAATCAGAAGTGGGGAAGACAAGGGACTGGGACAAGACTGGAGGAGATGTGACCAAATGCATCAAGCTTTCAATTTAGGAATGGGAAAATGTGTGTCTGCTGCTCTGGGACACTTCCTTCAGAATCTGGCACAGAATTCAGGGCTTCAGAGTGTTGGTGCTTTTCTCCTCTTAGCCAGAAGCATGATAATCTGCTGCTGCTCCTTGGAACATTTCATGAATGTGCATGAATCAGCCTTGTGACAGAAGTGTTTTTCTAAGTTTGTTTCAAGAACTGGAAGAATTCCTCCACAAAAATTGTAGCGGCATATGAAGACTGCAGAGGCAAAAACCAGCAAGTTGGAATTATTGACATTAAAATAACCTGTTAACCTATACAACTTCTGTACCTGTAAGCTATTGTACAGCTGTGCTCACATGGTCACAAAGTGTACATCCATATAGATAATATTTACAGCTATAGAGGCACCTGCACGTAACTGTCTGCACATACACACACCTACATGCAGACAGGATCGTCATTCTGCTTGGTGACTGATCCTGCTCTGGGGAAAAGTGGGAATTGGATAGCACATGAAGAACTTATATGCAGGACTCTTGCTCCTTCTATAGCAGATGTTTGAAGGTGTGACATGAAGGGAGGGACAGGGAAGTTTGAATAAAGGTTTCACTGTTAGTGTAATTAAATGCTGTCCTAGACAATTGAGTTGTTTTGCTGTTGCAGAGTTTCAGTGATGCTCAAGTTGCTTAAACCAAGCTTCCCACAGGTGGTCACTAGCTGTGTGTGTTCCTCATTTACTGGATGTCAGACCTCTGGGATCAGTGTTGCAGAAATGCTGAGTGCTTCCAGCTGCCAAAGAAATCAAGGGAAGCTGTTCTTAAATAGATGTTGTGTCTGAAATTCTAAATACTAATTAATGTTTCAAATTAGGCTCTCAGAATTTGACCTTGTTTCTTAGTTTCACCATTTGTAAAACGTGATTTCTCAGATGCAGTTCCTCATTTGATTTTCAAGATACTAAGGAATGTCCAGATGCCATAACAGTAAGCAAAAAAGTTGATCAGAAAGCCAGACTTTTGTCTTGAGAACAGTAAAGATCCAGTGGATGATAAACCAGTCTGCAGAACTTGACTCTACAGAAAAGAAGTATAAGAAATAAATAAACTAGTTGTAAGGAAATAGAAAGTAACAGGTGGTGGTGTAACATGATGTATTTACCATATTAAGATGTTTTTAGTGAGTTAACTAGCCCTATAGATGGGAAGATGTATTATGTTGTATCAAAAGTGCAGTAGGGTTTTGATGGGGTTTTTTTTTAATAAACAAAGTATTCTTAAAAAGAAATCATGGTTACTGATGTTTGCTCAATTTCAGTTTTAGCAGTTTCAGCCTGTATCCCTTGCCTGTTTGCTCTTCGTGTGTAAACTATTTTCTAATCCTTTTAGTCCTTTTCCATTCTCCCCTCTGATTTAGAGAGGCTTCTCTTCTATGAATTAATATCCTGTATAGAATTTTGAATTGCCTTTAGCCATCTAGTCAAGACAGCATGTCAGGTCTTGTGGTTCGAAAAAGACAAGAGGCTAAAATTCACTATCAAGTAAGGGGAAGAGGAAGGAGGAGTGATGGGAACATAGTAAATCAAGGGCCTGAAATCCATGCTTTTCAGTAAGGAACATGCATCATAGTGTCATACTGAAGGACTTGAAAACCTGCATAGCTGTAGGATGGGAACTAGGCAATGTAGCAGTGTTGTATTAAGGGCCTGGTGTTTATCAGGGATCGCAGACAGAATAGGATTCAACAGGATCACAGTGATGCTGGACCTTGTGAACACATTGGTTTTGAACTTGGGCATATCCTGTGTAATAACTCACTTGTTTTCTTCAGTAGCAGAAGAGCTCCAGCAGGAATGCTGTGTCTGGTAAACAGCCTTGTCCTTCAAGGAAGAGACAGGCTACTAGAGACAGTTTAGATCACAGAACTATTGGGACTGACTGTCTAATCCAGAAAAAACCCCAGGTGGGCAGGACTTTATTCAAACATTAAACATAAAGAGAAGTGTAATAAATAGTTGTTTATGTTGAGGAAGAAAAGAAGACTCGAATTCAATTGAACAAGACAGGTTTTCTAACCGCTGTACTTTTTAACAGTGGGGGTAATGAAACCCTGAATTGCATGGTTTGTGGCAATAATATAATGTGTCACTGGAGTTGACAGATGAGCTTGTATAATGATCTAACAGAAGAAGATTGCAACAGTGATATGAAGTACTTTGCAGTTCTGTTTTTGTGAGATACTACAAATAATAAAAAATAAATAAATAATGTAATTTATGTGCAGACTGCAGCATTGGGACTAATATTGTTCATTACTGAGAACTTTGATGTACTGATCAAGTGAAGAAACAGTCTGTGGTTTTTATGTTGGCTGATTTTTAGGCTTAAGAGTTTTTAAGGTTTCAGAGAATATTTTATAATCTTGCGATAGTGACTTCATCCATGGTAATAACAGTCAGGATGAACACACTAACTTTGTAAGTTGCTCATGCAAGTTCAGTTTGTGAAGCATTTTATAATGCTGCATAGGTTATTGGTGAGACAACAGGTACAAGTAAGTGGTATGGATGTGAGTCTGCACTTCTTTATTCATCAGCTGAATTATTACTAGCATTTTCATATCTCACAGGTGAGATAGAGAGAGGCAGTATTGTGCTCAAAACACTTTATTGCTAATTCTATGAAATGTATAGTTGGGCAAGCTGGGACCTGTTTCATGTTGGCATAGAATGTAGGATTTGCCCTTGTCCTTAGCACAGGGAGTGATGGTGCAAGCAAGAGGTCCTAAGTGATGCAGGATAATTTGGAGACTGGGCAAATAAATGGCACCAGCTCAAATCTTTCAGTTGCCACGTTGTGTGTGCTGCCGGCCGTGGGTCTGTGTCAAAGGGAGAAGGCAAAGCTTTGGTTCTTCAGTAGCTGAGAGACAACAGGTGTCCCACCTGGTGTCCTGACTGGAGCAGCAACTGCCGAGAGCAGCAGGGCTGTCCTGGCCAGAGCTGTGAGCTTGCTGGGCTCGTCTCAGGCAGTTCTCAGCTCTGCAACGAGTGTGTCCTGACAAAGCTTTTCTGGACAGTTAAGGCAGCGAGGAGCTGTCTTTGTGCCTGCTGTCTGAAACCGGTTGGTGTGGCAGGGGGAGGGTGAGGTGGGATAGGAACTGTGTTCAGGAGGATACTGACACAAGGGCCAGAAAGATATCACTGGGGCTAGAGCTGTGGTAAGAGTGGGTGAAATTGGGAATATAGATTAGGGTATTGATAAGGGAAGGCTGAGTTGGGAAGTCTTGTGGTAAGAGGAGGGCTGCTTGATACTGCAGAGTTGGAGGGGTTTTCCTGGCTGCCCTGAATACTTCAGCACTTGCCTTAAAGCTGTGCAGAAAGGCACTTTCTAAATGGGTAGCTGGTCTCAGTTTTAATAGAAAACTCTCAGATGCCTGGTAAGATATATTCGAGAACTGTAAATGCATCTGAAAATAAATGGTCTCATAGGACAGGTAGATACTACAGGTAAAGATCTTTTTTCTTAAGTAGTATTGATACAATGTACAGATTCTGTTTTCAGCCTCTTTTGTTCTTAGTTCACACCCGATTGGACTGAATTTCTTTTTGAATCTTTTGATACTGAATAAGAAAATTAAACTGGTATGATTTCTTACAAGAAAAGAAGGATCTCTCCTTTTTTTTTTTTTTTTTTGCTCCCCAGCCAGTAGTGTATTGAACTAGTTTGTGGAGAGTCTTTAAGTAAAGTTCTTTCCTCATTTAAAGGCAGTTGTTTGATGCTGCAGAGTGGTGGAGGGAGCCTTTATTCTTCTAGTTGGGTGTGAACTTGATTAGGTATTGAGCCTGTCTCACCTTTTCCTGTGGCCCATAATTCTCTTGTAAATAAATTCCACCTCGTGTATGCAGATAGCAGTGAGCAGTGCTCAACCGCAAAGCCACAGCGGTACAGCTGAGCATTAGCTGGAGACAAAGCTCCAAGCATTTATGTAGCAGACCCCTCTGGGCTAGTATCAGGTTACTTCTTGAATGGGAGACAGACGGTTGTCGGTCAGCTACACTGGGTTCTGGTTGGGTAACTTCTCCAGTGGTGTCTGTATTTTAACTGAAGCTGCTGCTGAATTGGGACTAACTTGTGGGATACATTAGGATAGAAATTGCACGTCACAGAACAAAATCCTGATCTAGAGCAGAAGTCTGGTTTGAAGATGTTTTCAATTAAAAGTTGTCAGTGACCTTACTTCCTGTGCTTATGGTGAAAGATGAAACAGATTTGGGCTTCCAGCCATTGACATTCAATTTTTAGAAGATGTAATTTGTTCCATTCTGAAAGAACAAAAAAAAAAGTTTTCCTTTGTCTTTCCAGAGTGCACGTGCTTTTTATAGTAACTTGGTTTAAAAAATTACGTAAGTGCTTATCAACATGGTAATCGAAGTTTTCTCAAGAAATATTTTATCCAATATTAATACAAGCAAGGAAGTTTCAAGAAAATAAATTGTATTAGTCTGTTTACTTTGTTTGCTTCAGTGAGTAGTTACTTTGCTGCTTCTACCACAGCCATGTTCTTAAAAACTGTAAAATTTGTCAGAAGGATTAGGAAAGCTGAGGAATGTGAAATGAAAGTAAATCCAGTTTCTTTCTTTTTGAGTTGAGTGGATTCCAAGCAGACGGTGTCACTTGAAGGTATAATCTTCTTAACTTCTGGGGAGAATTAGAAACTTAGAAACAAAACTGACTATAGTTTCTGTACTGACATATTCTCATGATTCTTTAGTATTTACTGCTGCTAGTTAAAGTTTAAGCGGAGAAGTCAGGCAAAGATAGTTCTAGAAACCTTAAAGAGGTTCTTTCAGATTTTTTTTTTTTTTAAATAACACTCAAATGATGGTGTTTTGATGTATTTTTTTAATGAGCCAAAGTGTTTTTTGCAACATGCTATTGATGTGTGAAATTGCACTGACAATTTAGAATGGTTGTATTATTTTATATTTGGAAATAAAACTCAGCCCTTGAAGAACAGAATGCAGCCTTATGTTGGATCATATATTCAGTAAAAACATCCATGGGACTTAAGTAAGATACTTCAGAAATATTCCCCAGTACTTTCCTTCATTCCTAAATAGCATCACCCTTGGAGGCCACGTCTAAAACTTGTTCTCTGTACGTATGATGTTAAATAACTTTCTAGGTATTTTCAAAAGCAGAAGTATGTATTTTGCATCTTCCAAATGCAGGTGCAAGAGTTAATATGCTGTATGAAGCTGAGTATCCTGAACTGAGTGAATACTTAAGCTCCTACTTCCATTTCTCATAATCAGAAATTACATTTCTAATGAATTAGTGGACTTGGGGTCTATGAAAATTTATTTTGAGATTTGATGCTTTTAGTTTTGAGAGAGCTGGAAAAATTGAGAATATTACCAGTAGAATGAAAGTAATGAATTAAATAAAATAGCAGCTGTTTGGGTTCTTGGGAGTGTTTAAGATCAATTCTTGTGGATGGAATTATTTGTAGGAGGACAGGTGAAAAGTACAGGTGCATGTTAAACATAGTTTTTCATAGACGGGGAAAGCAACCACTCAAAACAGCAGATGTTTGTGAAACACTCGTATAGGCTCAGGCATGTAGTACTGGGTTATCCTCACAATGCATTAACATGTG
>WEIT01035645.1:345164-357886 GCA_013389985.1 Dryoscopus gambensis
CCCCCCCCCCCCCCCCCCGAGAGATAAGGGAAAATATTAAATCAGGTAGTTTATTTTCATGATTGAACAGTGCAGAAAGGTTGAAGACTTTCTGTGTTAGTTTGGCTGCGTGAACTCTCCCAAAGTTTAACTGGAACCACTGTCTCATATTCTGTTTCTGTTGTGCTCGCCTTGGGAGCTACATCATACAGTAACCTGATAGCAGTTTACTCTGGTAATTCTACAGTGCCTTCCTTCAGTTTCTTTTACTGCGGTGGGAAGGAGCATGAACACAGTCTGTCAGCAGGAAAGAATAGGGAGCCATGTGAAGTTCGTGAGATGGGGAACCCCCAAGACTAAAGCTCCCTTTGGACTCTCTAAAACCTGCAGTGTATTTATTGTGCTAACTTCAGTATGGTTCATCTTGCTTGGAAACTTTGTAAGGTCATAAGCTTGCTGATGCTTCCTGGTTTGTTTCTGCAGTGTAAGAGAAATGGCATCATTGCATCTTTTGTAACTTTTTGGGACTTGGTTCCTTACTGCTTCAAAACTGTTAAGTCGAGGCAGGAATTTCATCCTGTCTCTTCCAGTCTAAAGAATGTAGAGCCTTTAAATTGGAGCTCTGTTGTCTCAAACTGGTTGGAAAATATTGAAGTAGCAGTTTTGTTTGAAACCTAAATATTTTTAAAGAACTTTTTTTTTTGTTTTTGGTTTTTTTTTCTCATATGCTTTCATGAAAGAGTATCAAAGCCAATGGAATACGTTATTAACAATAAATGTTTTGCACGTCTCAAACTCCTGATCATAGTCTCTTGGGGGACCAGGTGGGGTTTTTCCTACATGTGTAGGATATTTTTTATACTGAGCAGTTGAAAAGGACATGCTAAATGTATTTTATTTTTAATTAAATGTGTATGTTGATGCAGAAATTGTTCAGCGGCCATGTAATTGAGTTGAGAGTAGCATGACTTGTGATGATGTAGTCTCTGATAGTCACGTCAATAGTCTGCTTGCCATCCAAGAAAATCTTGCAGGCTTCCTCATACTATTCTCCATTGGTATTTATGGAAAATGGCATATTTCTAAATAAAAAGCATGCTTTGGTAAGTGGGCTGTTCATGAAGCAATCAATTTCTATTTCAAACAAGTAAACCCGCTAGATTTTCCTCTGGTTTTACACATTACAGCAGGTGTTATGTATATTTAATCAGACGAAACAACAATAATAGTCAAAGCTAGTCTTTTGAGTTCAGCCTTGTTTCATATCCCTATTTTATGTTTGTCTGGAATGTTGAATTGTCATAATGTGTGCCTATTCAAATAGAGATACAAGACCAAGAGATTCTGCTACACAAACATGGTAATATGGTTTTTCTTCTAACCGATATAGTAAACTTCAATTCCTCTTCTTCCCTTTTTTTTCCCTTTTTTTTTTTGGAAAAAAAACCTTTTTTGGGTTTTTTTTTTTTTTTTTTTTTTTGAGCAAACACTCCCCTCTGTACTTTCCTCAGTGCTTGTCTTGGAAGCTTCTGTTGCTTCTCAGGGAGTTCCATCTTGCCTCTTACTGAAAACCAGAAAAAAATTACCTGATTCCATCTTGTGTTGGTTTTTGCATTCTGTGTACTTCTTGCAAGCCCTTAACAGTAGAACTTGTTAGGCATGGGTGGGGTTTTTTCTTCTTGGGGAAGGGAATACTTGGAAAAAAGGGGAGGAGGAAGAAAGAGGAGTGTAGTCTCTTGCCAGACATTAATGATTCAATTTAAGATGTTTCTGTTACTTCTGTCTTAACTTTTCACATCAGTTTTTTTGTACGGTTGTTGTATAGGCTGTATTTCTTTTAAAGTACTTTACTGGGACAATTTTATTGTTTTGGTTTTGTTTTCTCCCCTTTAAATGGGATCGTTCTTAAAACCCTGACTTAGAGCACAGTCGTGCAAACAATTGTATTGGCACCTCGAGTGCAGCAATGAGTATCAGGGGACAGAAGGGAGCGGCGAGAACCTTTCAAAACACAGCTGCCACTGACAGAATGGCACCACGGCTCTCTTTTACTCTGAAATGAATTTGTTAAGAAGCAACCGAATTTGAACTTGCTTGATCTTAAATAGCCCCTCCTATTGAGAAACCTTCATTTTAACAGCAACTCCTTTCTCATTTGAACTTCATAACGTACTAGTAATTTTTATGAGTTGTTGGTCTTTTGGGAAGTTTTATCAGCTGAAAGGAAAGTGGATCTTTGTTCAACTCGAGAGTACATAGTAAAAATTTTTTCTTTAAGGAAACATTCCTATCAATGATGGAATTAAAATGTCTCCTTCGTCCTCAGTCCTATTATAATTTGTATAGAAAGTTTAAGCGCCGTAAATTGTCTAGGTAAAGAATTTTCCCCTTTCTAACTGACAGGTATAGAGAATCACTGTTCTTGCTAATGCGTTTTAGTACATCCTTTTTTACAGTTCATGCCTTCTGTTTTAGGCCTGGCTTCAACACTTGCCCTAGCCTCAGAATTATTTACTGTTCAGTCCCCATGTGAACAGTTCCTTTCTTCACACTGTTTCTGCATGTGCTCTCCCTGTGTAGCCTCACGGGCCCAGAGCTTTGCCAACATGCTCGGCTTCCCTCCATCTGCTTGCTTCCCTGAGCAACAGCACTGCTCCTGCCTTGTGGTCCTGGAGGACTAGCTGGGCTACTGGCTAAACCAGTGCTGCTCTTGCGTTTTTGGCACTCTTCTATTTCTGTACACTCATTTATCAAACAGGAAACCACCTTGGAGTTACACCTATATTACTGTGTGTGCAAACCAGGCCATTGCTAGAAATTTGTTCTGGTCTAACGAGCCAAGCTTGTGAGTAGGGCAGCAAATGCATGCCTGGGTGTTCTGAGGTGAATCAAAAACATCTTGAGAGATCTCAGTGCTCTTAATCTGGCAAGCTAGGCTGTCCATGTGAAAAGCTAGGACCATGTGAAAAGCAAAAAAAATTTGGGACTGCAAATTTGTGTGACCCAGTATGAAATGGTAAAGGTCTAGCACCTGACTGAAATCAGGTTATAGGGTATTCTGTCACACATCATGCTGTCAGGCTGCTGCTGCTTTAGATGTTTTCTGCATCGTCCCAGAGAGAGCAAGATTCCAATTAGTGAGCTTCAGCTTTTAAGTAGGTAGTGGAAATGTTTGTTTTCCTGCCTGACTCAATGTTACCATGTGACAGACAGGATTTGAAAACACTGTCAATACTGGAGACAAAATATTTTGCAGTGAACACAGTCATCAATTCCAGCAGACTTCTGCAGAGTTTTATGAGCATGAACTTGCTGGCAGTGGCTGCTGGTGGCAGCTTTCCTGTGAGCAGAAGAGTTGAATTAATGGTGTGGGGCAGCAGGGTCTCTGACAGGCAGCATGGTGGCACATCAGTTCTCAGCCCCTTTTGATGGAAACTAATGCATTTTACAGTAGAAAATACGTCAATCTTCCTGAAGGTTGTGATATTGTGGCGAGTTGGGTGTGGAAAAGAATACTCTGAAATGTTGTGGAGAAAAAGATAAGCCATCATGTTGTTTACTACAGTGTAAATGGTTTTTATTTTTGTCTTTGTGGTTTTTTTAAAGCCAAATGATACAAAACTCAGTATTTTGTTTAATTTGCATGTTGGCTTAATGATGGAACAGTGTCTTGGGGAGAGGAAGCCTCATCAGAGGAAAAACTAATAAAAGTGAATTATTTGAGGCAGTGCATGCTGTAGGTCACTTTAGAGAGAGTGTTGTGTGAAACTGGAAGTGTTGCCTGTGTGGTTTCTTTATAATGATTTAAGAATCATCACATAGATGTAAAACATTAAAAACTCTGAAGCATCTCTGGCACCCAATTAAAAAAATCATGATTGCAGCTTTCTGTGATGGTTAAAATGGAGGAGGACTTTTTTTCCAGAACAGGCTTTCTTTGAAAAACAGACTTCCTGATGTGTCCCTCCATAATGGTGTAAAAAGCTTTAGAGCTTCTGCTGTTTTGCATAGTTAGCTTCCTTACTAAAATTCTGCAATAATACTAAGAACTGATGCAGGAGCATTTTCCAGAGGTGTATATTTCAATGTAGAATCTCAGTCAAATTTAATTTCATTCACACTGAGAATTTTCATGGGTTCTGTTCAATAACTATTTGAAGATCAGTAATAGGTGTTTCTCTATCCATACTGTCTGGTGGTGTAGTCTTTGAGATACTCAGGGAAATGTGGAGATCTCTCAGGATGCTGACTGTGGCAGAATGAGGCTTTAATTAGGGCTGGTTTATGTAAACCAGTTGGGGAACTGACAAGTTCTCAGTTTCCTAATCCCTTGCAGAGAAAGGAGAAAAAAAAAAACAACCCAGAAGGCTCAGGAGCACCGTACAAATCTGAACATGCTGACATTTTAAAGAAAACTGCAAGCGTTAGAAATGCCATGTTTTATTAAATTTTGAGAGGTTAGATGGATGTGTTAGATGGACTTTACTGTAACCTTTTTCACAGTAAAGGAAACACCAAAATGAGTCTTTGCTGAGCAGTGGTACTGTAGTGAATATTGAGATGTTCATAGCTTTTTAAGTTTTTTTAAAAACCCTACGTGTTCCCATCGCTGTTGTAGGCATAGTGGTGCATGACACAAATCTGAGGAAGGTGCAAGAACTTACGTGCAGATTTACTAGACTCTTGTAAGGAAACTGTGGTACAAACTTGCTGTGAAGTTCTCTTCCTCAGTCACTCGAGTTCTATGGAGCAGTCATGAAAGTAAAGATTGCTATGAGATGTCCCAGATGTTTGGTGAAAAAATGGTATCAATAGCTTGTCTTTTAACATACAGATTTTTCTTCTTCCTAGAAGAAGCTTGAGTCAAATACACAGGTGCTGATTTTTCAGATAAACTTCATTTTTCTGTCAGCACCATCACCTTATGGCACCCACAATACAGATGTTGACATGCTACTGGCATTTGATAACCAGGGGCTATTTTTTAGAGGCCTAATGTCTTGAGAGTGTAATTTTGGCTTGGTTAAATGCTAAGTTTGTTTAGTTCACTTTACATATACTTCAGCTTATGACGTGATTAACACTCCTAGCAATGTAATTTACCTCAGAAATGCTTAAAATGAAATAATCTCCACTCTGTTATCCAGCTTAGAGCCCTTGGAGACTGTCTTCCATGCAAGGGTCTAGTGTCTTTATTGAACTTGATCTTACCCTTCATGAATATATCTGGTGCGTGTTGTTTCTTAGAAGTGGAATGCTTCTTGATGAAGAGGAGAGGGCAGTGTTCCTAAAATTCTCTAGCTTGGTAAACCTCTAAGTGTACTGGATGAGAGAGGAGGAAGGGCAGAGGAAATGAAACATTTTGTTGATTGGCTTAATTTACTAGAAAGTACATGGACCACGCTTGAATCTTGGCATTGCGGTAGGACAAAAAATGGTAAGGATATTTTTAGTCATGTGGTTTGGACTGTTTTAGATCCCTAATAACAAAGGAAGGGAGGTGCTTTTTTTTCCTGACTTGTTTAAAACCCTATTTAAGTGATTTTATTCCCCAGTAACAGAAGTGGATAAAATAAAGTGATGGTGAGGAGAGGGAAGGAATCCTGTGCCGATCTCTGTTGGCATTATCCAATTTCATATTTGCTGTGAGGACCAATTGTTAACTATGTTTAATGAAAGATGCCACAAACACTTTTATTTACTACAACTGGATTACTGATAGTGAAAAGCATTACCGAGTATGTTTTCCCTTTTATTCTTCAGCTGTGGGGAGAGGAGCATTCAGTTTTTAGGTTACAACTTCTTGTCTTACAACTATGGAAAGACCTACTATTGCAGCTCCACCAGTTTCTATGAGATTAATCCTTGGGCAGCATTTTACGGATGGTGCTCCGTGCATTGTCATTTACACAGCATTGCTGCAGCTCTGTCATGAGCTATTACAAATTATCACACAAGGTACCAGACCACAGCATGATAAATGTAGGACACTGCTTGAAAACATGAAAGGGATGATGCTGGTTTAGGGTTCATTAAGTGTGTCAGAGATGTTGGTTTGTCTGGCAGTGTGAGAGACGTGAGGTGACTTTCTGGATTGCAGAGGTGTTTTTGGGAACTGGGAGTAATGCATCCCATGGGAGCTGAGTCCTTACATGTGTACTCCACAAAGGTATTGCCTGTTGTGATAAGGTATTAGCTTTAGATTAAAAAGCTTATTAAAGCCATTTGTTTAAAGGTGGAATGGAGCAGACATCAGCATGGTATACCAAGCTTTGTTCAGTCATATTTTGAATAAAATAGGTGTAGAAAGTTTCATTTTGTTTGTTTTTGTGGATAGGTTTTTGTATGAATAGCGTAGGGAGACTAAACGGATTTCTCTAGAGATAAACAGTGAAGTTCTGTATTGATAAGATGGCAAAAAATTCTGAAAACCAGAGGTTTCTGATGTGGGGCTAGAGGGGACTGTATCAGGAGGAGGAAGAGTTTGGTGGGCTGTTGAAGAGGAGCTCACTGTGCAGTGGTATGGTTGGGAAAACAGTTTAAATGTATGAGTGGAAGCTGGGCAGTTTCCCCACCTGTGTAAGTGTCAGCTGTGTGGTAACTACTAATGTCAACTGCTCAGGAAGGATGTTGATTGACTAATTGAGAATGGTTCAGAGAATATCCCTGCGATGCTTTGGAAGGGATGTTTCCAGGTGAAAATGTCAAAAATAGCAGCCTAGTTAACATGGTCTAGAAACAATAGAGATGTTGACTTAATTTCTGTGTCATGGGAAATAGTAATTCTGTAGTGGAAGGGCCCTTGGACCAGATAGGAAAGATTTTCAGTGAGGGGAAATTGAAGCTTAAGAACATTAGAGTGGAAGTTTCAAGATTTGTAACAATGTAACAGTGAGGAACTTACTGTAGAGAACTTACTGTGTTCGAAACTTTAAAAAGCAAGAGTTAATTTACGCAAGATTTATGAAGAAATTAGGCCAGGAATGGGGATGGAAGATCACACTGTCACTTTCTGTCCTTATAAACCTCTGGCTATGTGCTGTAAAAGAGTGACATTATGGAGTCTAATCATGGAGCACAGAATGTAATTCTCCTTTCCCTTGACTCCAGTCACCTTCTATTGGAATAACTGACAGAACCTGCTCCAAACAAGAGCATGTGATGTTGCTTGTGTTTGCCTCCCTTGGCTGGGATTTAGAGGAGATTGATGCAAAGTTTTAGTGGTTTAGAAACACGCACTTGTGTACTAAAAAAATACCAAGGTGGTAAAGAATTACAGTAAGCTTACAGAATGTGACGTTGAAGCATACCATGCAATTTGATAAATAAAACTTGGTTTATATAACAGTTTGCAGTGTCATTCAGGAGCATGCAATGTTCTGGAGAGTGATAAGGCACGACATGGATGCTGGTGGTGCTGTGGCCCTCTCAGCAGTGGGGAGCTGGAGGTGAGCTCGGTCCCTACCACCCAGGCTGCCTGTGCCTCTCCCTTTTTTCCAGGAGGTGCCAGAGAGGGGTAGAGGTGTTACACAGGCTGTTATGTACCCGTGCTAGGAAGGGTTTTGTGGGTGTAGAAGCAGATGGTTGTGTTTGGATGATGTTCTGAATTTCCGTGGAGAGGCAAGAAGAAAGAGGGAAAGGAAAGAAGTCTTGGAGTCAACTTTTCCACCAAACAAGAAATTCCCCAGGGATGTGTGCCACCACAAGTAAGAGGTAGCTCTAGAAATAGAACTGGAAGTGGACCAGACAACACCACTTTCTTCCCTTACTGAGTGCCTCCATTATACCAAAGGTTTAATTTGCTTGGAATATTTGTAGGATTTCTTAAAAAAACCAAGGTTTAAGTGTTTACTGGCCAGTATTATTTGTAGAAGGCCCCCCTCAAATGTATTTTGCGCACTGGCAACTGTTAGTGTGCACAGAGTGGTGAACCTGGAGTGAGTTCAGCTGACACTTCTGTAGCAATGGAAACTTATTAATAAATAATTCAGTGCAGCACTATGGAAGCTGGTATCTCTGGTGACCACTCTCAATCATTTTAATAATTCTCTCTTGCTTCATTGCTCTGTTAGCCATTTAACAGGAGTATCTGTCATTTTAATATGTGGTTGGAGGGGGACAGCAACATCTCAGCAGTTCTGTGTGGTTTTCAGCTGTGACCTTTAAGGTCTCTGCTAAGTGAAATGGTAGCATAGGGTGTTGCTGTACCATTCTGAGGAGAGGTCCTATTGATCTTGTAATTGCTGTCGTGAAGATGGCATCATCTGACCTGGACCCTTCAGGCCAAGCTCATTTTCTGTTTGCTAGGTGAACTAGTTTGTGTTTTTTCAGCTCAGTTGTTTACTGCTGAATTTCTACCATGTACAGAAATCCTGACTGAATTTATAGCCCTACAAGCCATATGCAGCAGAGCTGTTACTCTTTTTAACTTGGAGACTTCCAGTACCTCTGAAAAGTTGGTGGTGATAGGCTTTTCCCTTATGAGTTTGCTTTTATGGGTGTTTTATAGTCTCCCCCAGGAAACCGGGAAGTAATGGTTGAAAAATCTTGCTGTAGTGACCCTTGAGGGTTCGCAAATTCAGTTTTACACCAGATTTCAAACTTAGTGCAGTGGTTGACCAAGAAAAGCAATGAGTGGGGAAAAGACCAGCTGAATGAAAATGAGGCAACTTTTATGGCTTTTCCTTGGAGAAATGAATGTGGCTTAAGAAGTGTTTTTTATTGGTGGTGCCCTTTATTTTATTCACAGTTGACAGAAAATGTGAACACTGGGCAAGAATGTAAAAAGTGGGAGGGGAAAGATGTCTGATGGTATAATTGAACAGGGTTGTGTTCTGAGAGGTGAGGGCATAGGAGGACAGACTTGAAAAAGGCATGGCAGATAAAGGTGCAGCTAGAACAAAAAGAGCAACAAAAGAAAGAACAGAGAATAAAAATAAGATCTTCAAAACCAGTTTGTCTAGGAATCTGTGTTCCCTTTAAAGTAAAAGCCTCCAGTTCTGTAGGTAGCGGTACATTTCAGTAAAATTATTCAAAAGCTCCACTCCCACACCCAAATACATTAATGTACAAGAATTGTCTGACAAAAAGAATTTGCCATTTATAGGAGCATTTGATGAGAAAAACTGCCAGAGTGGAAGAAACCAAGACAAGTCTGTGTCCCTTATGTTTCTCTTGAAATGACAAAGAACTTAATTGCCAGTTAAAACCTGACAAACCTTCAAAGGCATGCGGTGTGTTCAGGACTTAGTGAAACTTGAATTCCTGTTAAAGTGAGGGCTGTAACGCGTGTTGCACTATTTTGCATGCAGAACAGCATATTCTAAAGTAATGTAAAATAATGGAAAATGTATCAGGCCGCGTAAAGATTCGTAGTGTTGAAATGAATGATGGTACTACCATGGAAGCTGTGGAGCAAGTTTTCAAGCAAGTTTTTGGATAAAATTCTTGAGGAAAAGTTCTCAAGCCTTGTGTGGTCACATGAGGAGAAAGTTGATTTCCATCAATCAGCTGCAGGTTGCTTAAAGCAGGGTAGTGATTCCACTTTGTTATGTGGTTTATATTCCTGCAACTGTAAAGGTTCAGATAATTTCTGTAAATAGTTCTAGGAGGAGGTAACATTTTACCAACAAAACTTTTAATTCCCAGAGAGAGTAAGAAGTGTTTTAATGAACAGTTTAAAACCATCTCGTGTTTTGATAACATACCCATTAACTTTCATGTCTGGGGCTGTGTGTTTAGTGTGCTTTATCCACATGACAGATCCTGAAATTTGTTCCTGCATTACTCCTGTCTCTGCTGTTTTGTAGCAAAGGTCAAATTAATTCTTGTTACTCAGAGCTAACAGAGCAAGCTTGTAGTATTCATTTTTCTGATGATTTATTCTAGTTTTCTGCAATTCAGTGCAGTATAAATACAGTATTTTCCAAGTATTTGTCTAGGATTTTTTTAAACTTATATATGCTCTTTGGACTCTTAACATCCTATGGCATTGAGTTTGACAATTTCATTACGTTTGGAGGGAATTTGATTTCTTGCTCTTAAACTTACTCTAGTTGATACCTTTACTGAAGTTTTTAATGATTTATTCTGAAATGTTGTAATTTTTAATTCATCACATCTGTCCTGCTTGTGGTTCTAGAAGCTTCATTCTCATCATTTCACTTCTGTTGTCTCTTCTCCAGTCTGAAAACATCTGACAATGGAGCCAGCCTGTATCTACACTTTATCCTTAATCTACTCTGTGACACCTCTGTTTCTCTATTCTTTTCTGGGGTGATAATTATAACCATGCAGCACTTGAGATGAGATCACAGTGATTGCATATAGTGTGGCATAATAACATGTTTCTGCTCTCATTCTCTGTTCCTTTCCCAGTGGTTTTTAGTATTCTGCTTTGTGTCTTTGATTTCTGATGAGCACTGAATGGACATTTTGAAGTCATGGTGGAGGATACTTTACAATCTCTTTTCCCAAGTTAGTCGTAGCTAACTTAGAGCTTATTGTTGTAGATAGGGTTGTTTTTCTTCCTTTCTGTACTTCACCTTCACCAATCTTGAATTTTACCTAACCTGACAAAGGCCCCATGGCATTGGAAGAGCCTTCCACTGCTTTTCAGTGCCAGTTTTCATTTGGGACTTTCCTGAAACACTGTTGGCAAATGGTGTTAACTTACCTCTCTGCTTCTGATCACGTTTTGAGGACATTTAGCATTGTAGCTGCACCACTACTGGAAATATTTTTGCATTCTAAAGCTTTTAATTAGTTCCTGCTGACATCTTGAACTTAGTCCATAGCAGTTAAAGTTAAGAGTTTTGATTAAAAGCCTTGTTAAAGACTCTGAAAATCCAGTTAAAATTGTTTCAGGTAGATTAAGATTGTGTACAGACTGCTCTTCACAGTTCTGTCACTGACATGTGAGGGACAATTTACTTCTACTAAAATTATTTGGGAACTCTTTGACAGGTAATTGTCCTTAGTCCACTGTGCAAGGCAATTAGGTAGCAGATCCAAGATAGAAACACTGATTAATTATAGGGACCTCCATTCACTTGAAACTATCAGCCTGAACAAGAGTGATCTTTAAGTGGGTTTATTCAAAAAGTAGGTCTTTTTGGAGGTACTCTCAGGATAAACTTGGGGGCTTCTGTCTGCTGCCAGTGAAGCCCAACTCCAAGAAGAGGCTGTGTGTCATTGTTGTTATGTACTCAAGCCCTTCGGTGTGAGCACAAAAGCAGTGCATCTTGTAGATTTACCTTTGAAGTGCATGGCTGCCATCAATGGAGAGAAAAGTAGTTCTACTTGCTCTTTTGGCTTTCTTGGGGATCAGCAACCATTTACAAATATTTTATTTCTTGGTTTACGCTATACCTATTTGCATTCAGTTTGTAAGCAATTCGCAATTATTTATACTACTAGGAAAAACATGTGTGAATGAAAATGATCTGTGTGAATGAAAATGTTTGTTTCTTTTTTTGCATGCATGTGTACGTACAGCCATGAAACAAAAGAAGTGAAGAATCCATATGTTTGATATACCAGTTCTAAGGAGGCTGAGTGGAATGTAGTTGAAATTACGTAAAAGAGAATAGCTGTACCTCAGGATATCACGTGTATCTGAGCTCAGCATATCCTGTCATGGACTTTCTCATGTTTCTCTCATGTAAGTGTTTATCTGTGAACTTAAGGATTGTATGGTAGTAGTCAACATGACCTATAAATTTAAGATCCCACAAAATAAAGTTATGTCTACTGTAAACCCATACATTTTCAACAAATTTTTGGATCATAGCTTAAAATCCAACAATGCATAAGTGTTTAATAATCTTCCAGTCTGTCCTCAAGCTTCTGAGTTGATGTGGTTCATCGGATCATCCTAAGTGGTGGATGGTCTCTTGTGAAATCACTCTCTTAAAAATAGGGAGGGTATAGTTTTCTGCAACTTTTGAGTGGGCTATTGATACCGGAAATGTGTTAATCTGGGGTGTGCAGCATATGTGCATACATAGCATCCAAATCTTGCAAACTGATGCTGTGGAGGAATTTTTAGGAGGAGGTATCTGAAAGCAGTGAAGCCATGATTTGTTCCCTATTCCAGAATGATGGGCTCAACATTTTTGCATCATTATTCAATTATTTTTGGCTGTATATGGTTTCCCATATCCTTTGGAGTGGGGAGGTCTTGCATATCCACATGTAGCTGAAGTTAGCAACCAAAACTGTGGAAGGCTTGCAGCAGGTGTGAAGGTAAGTAGGTACTGGATTGTCATGCCCAAGAAGCTAGAGATGTGCCAAAGGTGAAGAGAGTATGAAAGTATTTTTCTGAATTTCGTAAGCCACTATAATCATCCCAATCACAAAGGCACTGGAAAGGTTGCTGAGAAGACTGAATAGTTTCATTGTCAAGGCTACTTACTAACAAGGTGACGGATATTAAACTTAGTTATCACCTTCATCTGTTCTTGCTTATTAACAAAGATTGGGAGAGCAGTATAAATGGTAGCCATCTCTCCTCTTGAAATCCACAGAAGAAGTTATTTTCAGGGGCATATAATTTCATTACAAACCATACACAACATCACAACTGATGTTTACAATCCTTGCAGATGACAGCAGGCTGATAAGCCATGCAGCTGGCTAAGGCAGACTTTTATTTCAGTTAGGGCTTTTAGATTATGTCTGACCGTATAATTTGTGGGTTGATACTGTATAGAGAGCTGAAACTAGGATTTTGCTGTTTTCCT
>WEIT01035645.1:360672-385797 GCA_013389985.1 Dryoscopus gambensis
ACGTGTCTTTAGCACTGAATGTTTCCAAGCCCTGTGGCTTCATGAGTTATCCCGAGTCAGTGAACCTGAAGCACTCAGGGAGTTGGGGGTGTTGGCAAGTGCAAACTAATCTGACTTGAATTTAGCCATTGTTTATATAGTCTATACAGCTGGGGTGAACTGTCTGCACATTGTTATGCAAATCACAGTATACTTAGTGAGATCTCGTAACTGAGTCATGAGTGAAAACAGGTAATGTTTCAATCAAAATATTTTGATGTTAATATACATGTGTATTTGGAAGAACAGAAGGGACCGGCTAAGATTTCTTGTATAAATCAGTGTATCTGAATGATGGGGTAGCATAAGCAACTGCGAAACATTGCTTCTGTGAAATACTATAGTGTCTGGAAATGTACTTTCCAGCTCTTGGAAAGAAAGAGGAAGGGGACTGTCTAGCTAAAAGCAACATTAAAAAAAAGTGGCAGTGGTTGTATGTGCAGGGAGGGAATTGAGTGATTTTGCTTTCAGGTCTATCATAAGCTTTTGAAATTAGGAAGAATATATAGGCTTACATGAAGTATATGGTTCTCTCTTTAAATTGGCATTTGCTTGTAAACTACTTAGTGAGCCATGTCATTTACATCCAGAGTTCAAGAATTGTCTTTACGTTTAAGCTGGAACCTAAGAACTGCTATTGGCCTGCTCATGTGTTCCCTATGGTCTCACTTAAGTCCCTTAATGAGTCACTATGTCTTAAATTTCCTAAGTTTAACAGACTTATTAAAGAAACAGAATGTTCTCAGTTTTGGAGAAGGGTTGTTCATATTGCTGTGTTCAATACATTTTGCTGCTGTTAGTGAAATTTCAGAAGGGACACGTGTGCTGCAGTGCTGGCAGGCTGTGTTGAGGTTCTTGGGTACCAACCTGCTTACAGACCTGTGCAGGTCTTGGCCGGTGATGTTACTTCAGTTATGTAAATTTTAAGTACTAAACAAGCTGTGTTTTCAGCAAAAACTGGTTTGCATAATACACTGAAATGCTGTGCCAGAGTCAGTGCTTATCAAATCTGATTGAGAAGAAAATGTTACCAACATGAAAGTACAACAATAAAACCTTTCATTAATATTTTGTGAATATATGAAAATACAATGTAAGAGTTATGTCCAAAAATGCAGGACTCTAAAGTGTAAAAAGCTAAGACCAGACAGTTACTAAGAGCTGTCTCATCTCCCTATCCAGACTCGGAGGGTTAAGAGCTAAAGGGCAGTTGAGGTATGGTAGGACAATATAAACCAAGAGATTGTCTTGCTTGTGCTCTAGGAAGAGAAGAGGGTTTTTGATTCCATGGTGAAATTGAGGTATGGTTATATTAAATGCAAGAATTTATTGTATGTAAACAATTATGTTTCTGTGTGGGGGAAGCCTTTTGAAGCTTTGCTTTTATCTACTATTTGAAAATGGCGTTCTGGGGTCCTCAGGATTCTTGAGCAGTAAAAATAAGCAGTACTGGATGTGGTATAATAGGACTGTTGTAGAGATCCTAAATATCAATACCTGCCTACATACTTATATATATATATATTTTGCTAATAGCAGTCTTTAAACTGCATTTTTCTTTACAAAGCAGACTTGATATTATATCACTTTATTGTGAGTCATCTGCTTAAATCTGACTTCCTTTAGCCTGTAGAGTGTGTGTTGATACAGTAGAGTTTTCGTTTTGGCGTTCCACAGACTTTTTACAAAGGAGCAATTGAAAGCCAGGCACTGGCTGTCTGCTTTAATGGAATGCGTGAGTTAAGGCAATTTCCTGTTGCACGGAGAGAAACCTTAAGTAGATTTACTGAATGTGACAGGAGACGTACGCAAAAAGCAAATTATTTAGTACTTTGGAACAAGACATTATGTTGCTTTGGAAGATTTGACTGAACGACATGTTACATAACAGGTAATTCTGTAGAGTATTAAATATGTCAGTTTGGGGCAAATTATCAACACAAAAAAGCAGTTTTCTTGTGCCTCTTTTACACATTGGATGATAAGGCATATCAGACAAGACTCTTGACACTGCGTTGTCCTGTTCCTGTCCAATTTCTCCTTCTGATGGGAATGGAGAAGCAAGACACTGTGGTAAAGAAAAGTGCATCCAATTGTAGGTAGTACTTTAATAAATGTTTCTCCATTGTTTACGACTTGGCAGCTGTAAGAGTCCCTTCTAATGGCAGGCTTGTTTACAGCATCAGCTGTCAGAGGACTAGGTTGCTTTTGAACCAGGCTTTTGTTAACTTTTTTTTTTTTACTCCCGTGAAAGAATTTTTCATGTACTTAATTCCAGGGCAGTAATTTCAGGGATTTGTTTTTAAAATAAAATTACTAAATGCCATGTTATGGCTTGGCTAAACAGCAGCTAGTAATTCAACAGAATGGACAAATTTTAAACACCAAAGTTGTGGAGGCTTTCCTTCACATACTACTGCTCATAAGCAAGAGTGGTCCATTGAAATAGAGATGGGATGGAACAAGGAAAGTGTCCTGAGCTTGTGGCTGGCCTTGAGGCAATTAGTTGCAAAACAACCGTCCATTTATAAAATTAAAATGAACAAACAAGCAGTAAAAGACATGGGGATAAAAGCATCACAGTAACCTACAGTGAAACAGAGTACGTGTACGGGTGGAACACACAGGATATGAGACATCTTTTGCCACTTCTGTTTGTTTAAAACCTTAGCTAGAAAGTTAAAGCTCTCATTTGTTCTTGCAGGTCCAAGGATTTGCTAAAATGTTGACATTTTGAAGTTAATGGAAAATTTGAGTCTGAGAAAGGATTTGTCAAAGGTGTTTTCTGTTCTCTTTTTTTTAATAGGAAAAGATTACTTTAGGAGTAAACACTTTGCTATTTAATCCTGTTTTTTCAAAACGAAAAACAGGGTGACTATTCAAAGGTAATTTTTGCAGTCACCTGTTGTAAATCACTTTCATTTGAGTGTTACTTCACTGTACATGGCAGGAATTCCTTTAATTGAAAAAACCAGCCAGCTTCATCTTCCCCTTTCTTGTGTAACTTTGAGCACTAGCGTTGTATTTTGTATAGGCACGTGAAAGATGCATGCTATAGCAATGTCCTGGTAGAACTTTCCTCTTTTCAAAGAAACCTGGTATTTAAAGAAAATTAAAGCAACAGATGTTTGTTCACTGTGAACTGTTTTTCTATAGTTGTATATTTTTTTTAAACTATGTGGGCACAAAAGAGAGGATGGTGCTGGCCTTTGAGATCAAAGGCAAAGAAGGCTGTCAGTCTCCCTGGCTACATTTGAGGTCATGCCAGTAGGCCAAAGCAGGTGATCCTTTCCTTCTACTCGGCACAGGGGAGCCCACACCTGCAAAACTGGGACCAGTTTTGGGCCTCCCAGTACAAAACAGATACAGGTACACTGGAAAGAGTTCACCAAAGGGCTGCTAAGCTTATGGAGCATCTCCCAGTCTGAGAGCACTGGGGGCTGTTCAGCCTGGAGACAAGAAGTCTTGGGGGGATCTCATCAGTGTATGTAAATGCCTGAAGTGAGGGTGCAAAGGAGACGGAGCCAGACACTGCTCGCTGGTGCCCAGGGACAGGACTAAAGGCAGTGGGTACAGAGTTAAACACACGAGGTTCCCCTGAACATCAGGAAACACTTTCTGTATCTGATGGTGATTGAGTGCTGTCACAGGTTGCCTGGGATGGTTGTGGAGTCTCCATCCTCAGAGATATTCAAAAGCCTGAACATGGCCCAGGGCAACCTGCTTGAGGGGGAGGGAGGTTGGACCAGATGACCTTCAGAGGCGTCTTTCAACCTCAGCTGTTCTGTGATTACAAGGTTGCATTCTGCTGTCAGTTAAATGGAACCATTAAACAAGGAGAGGTTTGTCACTCTGTTAGTGTTTGCTGCCGCAAAGCAAAATAAAGCTTGAAGAAGTGATATTTTTCCTAGGAAGATAACTCATCTCTTCTTTTTATCCGCTTCCATTTTTTAAAAGCTTGAAACGACCATGTGTGGCCTAATCTAAGATTGTGCCATGTGAAATGATGTACCTTTTTAAAAGGAGTCTTTTAATATGTATTTCCCGTATGGATAAGGTTGCTAACTCGAGATCTGGAAGTACCAAAGCAGGCGAAGTAAAACCAGGTATGGTAGTTTCAAGTATGTAATCTTGCAACATGTATCCCACTGTTCTTTAGAGCAGTGGGAGGGAGTGGTGGTAGTGGTTGTACTGACAGCTCTACAGAGAGTTATCTCATAAGGCAAACGAGTATTTTAGTTAAGAACTTCCTGACATGTTGAGATACATGGCAGTCCTTATTTTTTGTGTGTGTCATTTTTTATTTTTCTTGTGAGATGGGCATTATAAGCTAAAGTTGCTGGTTTGGTTAGAACTGGGCAAGGGAGCATATGAGTTTGTTTGTTCAGGCTGAGTGGCGTTATTTTGGCTTCAGCTCTCTGGGAGATAACGAGACGTGAACTGTCTGCACTAATACTTACTTGCTCGGTTTTATGATGTAAAGAAAAGAGAGAACTGTCACATTGGTGGGGTTTTTTCCTTCCTTTGCTTTGTCATGGAAATTCAAGGAAGAGAAAAGGACTACAGCGGTTTGTGACCTGATCTAATGTGTAAAAGTGGGGGGAGGTTGTTATCCATGTGCCCCCCTTCTTTGCCTGCTTTTCCCCTTAAAACATTTCTCTGGCACTCCAGAAATATTTTGAAACCTGAGCTGCAGTGACTTCTAGTTCACTTACTCTGTGTAGTTTGAATAAATGCAAACTATATTTAGCATTACTAGAGCACAGTAAACAGCATAGGAAGGACCTCTTAAGCTAGCTGGTAAGTCATGCTTCCATGCCTGAAGTGATGTATTTCATCATTCCTGATGAGAGTTTTGAACAATTTTGGCTCTGGATATGCCTATCGAGTATGTGTTCTGCATCAGGGTGTAACCTGCCTCTGAAAATTATCTGTTAAAATGTCTTCTGATTAACAACACAGGAAATAAAACATGGGAAAATAAAATGGTTGTGAACCTGAAGCCAAACCCTGGTATACAGAAACCCTCTTTCTGTAGAAACTACTTTGGGACTGAGGATCCATTCTGTAAATGGTGACTGTTAAAATGGCCCATAATTTATATGAAGCCTTATTAAACTCAGCTGCCAGAGAGAGCCTGATTTTACTGTTACTATGTTATAGTTACAGGAGGACTGATACATGTACCCTAACGTGTAGGAAAAGGTAAGGTAAATTGTCTTTTGGGTTTCTATCGCAGGCAGTGCTGTGGAACTGTAACTTCTTGCTTGTCTGACTATTGCTGGAGAGGTTAATTGAGATATTGCTTGATATAACATAAATATTTCAGAGGTAGGCAAGGGATTCTTAGTGCTCTATGTTCAGCTACAATTCCCAGTAGTGCCTTTTACATTCTTGTGGTTCTCTAAATTTGTCCGCTCAAACTCCACCACAAACTTCAACTAAACAAAAATCACAGTTTTATTCCTTTTGACATGCATGTTTATATTAACTATACCATTGCTTCCCTAAATTGGCCCAAGTTTTTTTTTTTTTTTTTCCAAAAACTAAAATATTTCCATTTTTAAAAAAGACCCATTTTATTTTCATAGCTCTATCACAAATTCATGGTTTGTGGTAACTCACATGGTGGGGAGGAAGAATCCTGCTTGTTGCATGACTAAGGCTTGAATGAGCAATAATTTTGTAGATGCCCCATCATACCTGAAGCATACTGGTAGTCTCAGCTCAGTTCCTAGAGCTCTGCTTACTGCTAGCCACAATATTTTCCTGTCTTTTCAATTATCATTTGCAGTTGAAAACCTAAATAACAAGTCTATGGAGAATAAGTGGCCCTGACACCACCACTCTCCCCGCTCCCATCACATGAGGTGAAGTTCCCATCAGCAGTATGTTGCATGGGGGCCGAGCAATTAATTTTGTAAACACTTAAAGATTATTTGAAAAATATTCATAAACTATGTCGTCTTCAGCCATCTTGCTCCTCCCTAAAAATGAAAATTCTACCCTCTTCCAGAGAAGATTCTCCAATAATGAATTTATTTAAATAACTATCAGGCATCTATCATGGCTTTTGTTATTGAAGGCATTCTTACGATACAGGTTTTCATGTGCACTTAGTGGGGTAACTTTGATAACTTCTAGTTTCTTCTTCAGAGGTCTCCTTCAAATGTCCATTTCCTGGATGTGCCATGACTTTGTCTGTAAGGACTATATTGAAGACAACTCTCTCACCATCCAGAGGCTGAGGGATTGAAGACCTGCAGTTTTCTGTAGCTCTCAACAATTCAGTATCACTTTTTCAGTGTTGAGTTCTTGTTTGTCACAGTTATTTGAATAAATGCTCTGATAGGCTGTCTCCCTCTTCATCCTGAGAGCCCCACTCTGAAGTACTTTTCTGAGTAGGCAAATACATCAAAAGCTCTGTACAATACAAGTTTTCTGAGTGAAGAACTGCACTCCTCTGTGATTTTTCTTGCAGGTGCATTATTTAAATGGAAGCTTGCACTTGCTCCATAGAACAACGAAATAAATCTTAAAATTTATTTTAAGTATTTAAGCAGTGTATTTTAAAATGTACAATAACATGCATTTAACTTCAGCTTTTCTGTAAATTCTTTACAATAAGCTTTCATATTAATAAAGAGTGTGCTTCCTAGTTAGCTGCAGTATAGTAGGGATAGAAAATGCCCCCACACAAGACATTGCTGATGGGAGCTGTGTGACATGTGATAGGTGGGCGAGAGACTAGTAGTGTCAGGGCTCCTTATTCTCCAGAGATACGTTCTTTAGGTTTTCAACTGCAAGTGCTAATTGCAAAGACAAAAAAAGGTTGTGGCTAGCAGTCAGCAGAGCTCTAGGAACTGAGCTGAAACCACCAGTATGCTTCCGGTATGGTGGGACATCTTTAAGTCATTCTATCACTGCCTTACAGGCCCTCTCCCTGTTGCCTGTCCTAAGCACTGATCTGAAGGTGTGCACCACCAAAAGTCATTGCAGTGGGAAGCTTCTTGTATTGGAATGCATAGATGTTACATGAGAGGATGGCATGAGCTAGAAATACCTTGCAGTACTGCCACCAGTATGGCTCCAACTAGTCCTAAATCTTCAGGCTCTTCATCTTGATAAAATTCCTGAGAGCTTTTGAAAGTAAACACTACTGTGTTTGAAAATGATGGTGACAGCTCGTGGGAGGACTGTATCTGTCCCCAGTACTGCCAGTTCACCAGTAATTCTTCAGAGATCTTGAATCACACCCAGCTCTAGATGCTCAATAGGCAGTCCAGTCTTCCTCAGAATTAACATAAAGCTTCATTCAAAACTAAGCAGAACATTTTGGAACCTAATGAAATTACTAAGCTTAGTTAGAAGAGCAGAGTGCCTGAACTGTGCAGCATGTGGTTTATTAATACATAATAATGGTTTATTATCAGGTTGAAGGGCAAGTCTGAGGAAAGCCTTCATCCCCTCTAGAAGAAAGTGATTTTGTTTCTCTGAGCTATGACTGTAGTACCTGTATCAGGCACCCGTCTGCTCTTCCCCACAGAAGTGCTTGTGCAGGATGCTCGAGATACGTTTTGGCAGAACCAGGCCAAGCAGGTTCCAGGCTCAAGGGCAGTCAAAAGTCACAACTAGCTGTAATTTCTGTGTTGCAGAAGTTGGCCTTGTCCAGCCCTATCCCCTTTATATTAAGGGTCAATTATGTGCTCTGAGACCAGACATTTCCCTAATGTATACTTTTGTGTGGTTGGTGACACATTGATGAAGCTGGGTGCAGCTTGTTTTTTCACTCTGTTCAAACTATCAGGATAGGGATTAGTGAATAGATTTGTTTCAGGAGTAGTTCCGTAGGTACTGCTCTCATGCTGCCTAAACTAGAGAAACTTCAGAAATTTTAGGTGCTTTTTGTACCTTCCCGGACAGACACAGACTGAAGCATGTTCAATGGTATTGACATTTCTGACTGAGTGGCACTTGATCCTCTATGCTAGTTCTTGTTTGTTGGTAGAGGTTTTTTTCTTCTCTTCATGAATCCTGTTGGGTTTGTATTCCAGCCAATTCTTAAGTCTGCAGCGCTCAGTATGGTGGCTGTGGAGAGTTCATAGGGGATTTTTGTTACAACTCAGTAAGCCTGTTTATTTCAGGAAATCTTTATCCTTGTTTATTTCAAGAGATGGAGAGAGCTCACATGGCTTCTGAAACTACTTCAGCTGAAGTGTACTGAGGTAATTTATAACAAACAGGTAGTTTTGGTATGACTGTATAGCTAAACATAAGCCAAGTAAATACCATTTCATTAAGTAAACTTCTGTTAGATCAGGTGTCTTGACAAACTTCATATCTTAAACACAGTAATATTTCTGACATCATCTGAACCCACAAGATGCTAAAATATTTCTTTTAAATATCTAATTTTAAAGACCAAACCACTTACTGTTGAATTCTGTATTTTGCCTGAACAGCAGTGAGGTAAGACTTACAGACTGTTCCACAACAGCCTTATTTGAGCACAAGAGTATTGGATGTAGCAGAAACCTGTTAGAGATATGAGCACCCGGTAGTGAATGTCTCTCAAGCTTATTTAGGTTGTGTATCTCCATAACTTGCTAAAAGCCTTTATATGAATAAGAAATTTGTTCATATGCGGGAAGCCTGAAGGCCGTATGGCGCTAAAAGCATCGGCTTTGCCTGGCTGTCACTTTCTTAATTTCACAAATAGCCTTGGCACAGTCACTTTCTCTATTTTAGAGTCCTGTGGCCTTTCAAGTAAGTATTGATTTGAACTTAACTGATTTGCCATTTCCTCTTCAGGATACACTTCTTTCTGAAGGAAAACAAAGCAAACTTGAAGTGCACAAGTGCTTCCTTGAAATGGTGAGGGAAGAGAAAGAATGACTTCTACTTTGTAGTTTATTTAATGTATTTATGGGCTGTCAGTGCATTGCAAGGACATGTTCTGTATGTGACTGAAATTCTTTTCAACTTTTTTCCCCCCACAGCTCAAAAATACATTGGTATTAAGTCAGTTCATAAGTGTTTTCTGTTCAAGTGTTTCTGCAGGTACAGCTTTGGTTTTTAAGTGTTGGAAGTTGAGGCCCATTTTCTTTTTTCACAGGACTGCTAGCTCTGTATACAGGCGGCCTCACTTTCCAGAAAAGTCTTAAAACAGTTGTGCGGACTACTTAATAACAAAGATTTTAACTAATAAGGAGTTATTTACAAATGCAGGAAACTTAGGGATAAGTTTGTTTTACGATATTTCCTTGACTTGTTCTACAACTGTCAGGCAAGACCATTTACTCTCTGTACTGCAAATATAGTCTCTGCCAACAATGTTTCAAAAAAGTGGCTGGCCTAGTGCCAGCACCATTATCCTGTCATTATTCTGACAATAAAGAAATGCAGATGTGCCCGAGTTCATACTGTCTGAAACACTGAAGAATTAAGAATGATCAAAGTACATCTGATAGGATTTTGGCGCAACCTTATCTCGGGGGAATCTGGAGGGGAGGGTGGGGTTGGTTTAGCTCCCTTTCGCATCAACATATTGTATTTTAAACAATGCTGGCTCACTTCTCTTGGTCATGGAGCTAGTGGCAAAAATGGACTTCCAGGTACTAAATGGATTAATTTTATGAAAACAGTGTTTTATTAAATGGGAAGTTTCCCCAAACATTTTGTCTTTTGAAAAGTCTGTATGCTCATAACTGTATGGCTCCTGAAGTGCCCAAGCATTATAGTAAATGGGAAATGGTGAGACATCCTTATCCATGTTGGAGACTTCTTAGCACAACTAATGTTTGTTAGTTCTTCAGAGTGTCTGGAAGACTTCAGTGCTAGGATTCTTAGTTTTTTCAGGCCTTACTTTGTACCTTTGTAGTTGCTGGAGATTGCTTGTACCACAGTTTAATCTAGCTGAAGATCCTTGACTTAAACTTTGAATCTTGTGAGAGATTCAGCGTTGGAGTAAAAGTTGTTTCTTTGCACAATAAAGCTTATTTTACTGTTTTGAATATCTTGAGGTGAAGGCTGTGTGAGTCCATCTGACTTACCTCTTGAGGCAATGCTGTTCTAAATAGTAGGTTATATTTCATTTGATGTGACTAGTTTCCCCTGCTTGCACAGAAAATTCTTCTGGGCAGTGAAGTGTTAGAGATATGTGGGCAGTAAGTTTGAGCCTTAGTTGGCCAACAGTGATATTTTGGAAGACCTGAGAGGGAACAAGAATTGATGTAGACCAGTAAAACTTCTAAAATAAGACATGTGAAGTAGGTCTGATGCTGCTCCACTAAATGTGAGCTAAACCAGTGTTCCCAGCAAGGTGGAGCTGAGGCTTTTGTGTAATATTGGACACTGGTGAGCATCTTGGCTTAGGTGAGGGAAACATTCAGTATCCCTCAAGAAGAGTCTGTTGTCTTCTTGTCTTTTAGCTTGTTTTACATCTGGGAAACATGAGAGAGATTCAAATGAAATAATGATCTTGGGAGAAGAAATTGTGGTTAAGTTTTCATAGCAGCATGCCTCAGTTAATACTTCTTGCAGGCCTTTTGATTCCCAAAAATGGCTTTACAGAGATGCCTTTTACAAACCTTTGCATGTACCCCCTGATTTATATCTATTGCTTTAATCAATAGTCACATCTTCCCGAAGTATCTGCTTGGGAGCACATGGTGAATAAATAATAATGGCATTGAAAGAAGACACTTGATGTATTAGCAGGGGAAGAAAAACTGCCCCCACAAACACTTACCCATTTAATTAGGCAGAAGATGGGTTCTGTAGATTGGTTATTCAAAAAGGCTTTTTATTAATGTGATTGTTATTCCATTAGTAATTGGATTGAGAGAAGTTCTCTTGAGTCCACAAAGAAGGAAGAGAATACAGATTTTAATACTTGTGTTTTTGTGTACAAACAATTAGAGCTTAGATTGATGATTTACATAATACTTTCTTGGTTTTTAAATGCAGTGGAGAGAACCTTTCCATTATTTATCTCTTGCTGCAGGGTGGGGCTCACGGTTTTAATTATCTTGCAAACCGCTTTCGAGAGCTTGCATTAGCAGTGAAAGAACTCATTTAATTTCTTGCTCCCTATCATTTCCTAGTTTTCAGCTGCAGGTGTTAATTATTGAGCTCTTCACGGAGGTGGCTATGTGCTTCATTTAAGGAAATTTTGTTTAGATGTCATCTATCAGTCATTTTGAGTTCCTTCTGGAGATTCACTTTTGCCAAGATTGATATTTTGATGAGAAATTGGGTGACAGAGAGAGCTGCCAAAAAAATTGCATGGGATGTTTCTCCTGACTGTCCAAAGTGTGCAAAACCTTGGAGATAGGGAGAGAGAGAGCATTTCTTGCCAGTCACTTTGACCACTGTCTTTCTATTATGGCTATTTATCTTTATCTTTTCTCTTCTGTGAGAGGAATTTGGCAATAGCTGTGTTTAAAAATTGTTTGACATTTTGGTTATGTCCAAGATGGCTCCAAGCAAAGCAGTCTTGGATGCTGAAAGGGTTTGGTAGTTGTTGCAAAGCTGCTCTGCTGCTGGTTCCAAAACCAGCACTTCTCTTTTCATAGCCCTGCTGCTGAGCTCACGTGTCCTGCTGGGCCCGCTGTGCCCAGAACGAGGTTTGTGCAGGCTGTATTCCCTCTTTCCTCCTATCTCGATCTCCTAGCAGAGGAGCTTCCATAGTCTGTGAATGGGCAAAGTGGAGTTGAGCTACTGACAGAAAAGCAGCTGCTTACGGACAAGTGATGCAATCTGTCTGCCGTGGTATTAACACTAAGGCAGCCTACTGATTCCTCAGTGGATTTTTGTGGGGGTGTTTTTAATATGGGATTTTTATAAGCGCAGGTACAAAGAACAGTAACAAGTCCAGAGGTGAACTGGACCCCTCGAGTATTGTTTGCTTCATTCTCTAATGTTGTTATGGTATCACAGAATGGGTCTGGTTGACTGACAGTGGGACATCTGTTCAAGCAGGGTCATCCTAGAGCACATGGTGCAGGATTGTGTCCAGATGATCCTTGGATATTTCTGGTGATGGAGACTCCACATTCTCTCTGGACAGTCTCTTCCAGTGCCCAGTCATTTGCCCAGTGAAGAAGTTCTTCCTCATGTTCAGGTGCAATTTCCTGTGCATCAGTTTCTTCACATTGTCTCGTGTCCTATTGCTCAGCAGCATGTAACAGAGCCTGGTCCATTGTCTTGACACCTTCCCTAAAGATACTGAGACATCGATGAGGTCCCCTCTCAGTCATCTCTTCTCGAGGCTGAATGGGCCCCACTCTCTGTCTTTCCTCATAAGAGAGATGCTCCAGTCTCATCATCATCTTTGTCACCCTCTGCTGGATCTCTTCCAGGAGCTCCATCTCTCTCTTTTCCTGAGGAGCCCAGAACTGGACAGAGCACCCCAGACTGTTCCTCACCAGGGCTCAGTAGAGGGGCAGGATCTCCTCCCTTAACCTGCTGGCAATGCTCTTCCTAATGCCCCCCAGGACACCACTGGCCTCCTTGGCCCCCAGGGCTCACTGCTGGCTCAGGGACAGCTCGTTGTCCACCAGGACCCCCAGGCCCTTCTCTGCAGAGCTGCTTCCGAGGAGTGACAGGCCTCCAGCTAGACTCTGTGCCACTGATTACGACCCTCTGGGGTGTGCCATTCAGCCAGCTCTCCATCTGCCTCACTGTCCACTCACGCAGTCCACACTTGCTGACCTTGCCTATGAGCATATTGTGACAGACAGTGCTGAAAGCCTGCTGAAGTGAAGGTAGACAATATCCATTTTCCCCTCATCCATCCACGTAGTTGATCATAGAGAGGAAATCAGGTTGGTGAATCATGATTTACCTTCAGTGAATACATGCTGACTACTCCTGATCACCTTCTTGTCATCCACGTGGATAGAGAGCCTCAGTGAAGAGGTGATTCAATCAAGCATTGCTTCCACTGTGCTTTTAAATTCAGACAGCCATAGTAGTGAGAAAGGAAGAGATAATAAGCACTGAGTTCTAAAAAGTCTGTCATGTCTGTGGTGAGAGCTGGGGCCACTGAGGAGGCAGGATGGCTTTTGTAGCAACTCAGCAGCATTGTGGATGTCTTTGTCAGTTCATTTGCATTGGGAGCGAAATGCTTGGGAATACGTTTCGCATATGTGGAAAAAATACCGAACGTAAAGTAGCAATCCTAAAGTCTTGAAGGAAAAGAGGATTACTGCATATGTAGCTTCTCAATGCTTGTGGCCTATTTTTTTTTTTTTTTACCATTTAAAATGAGCAAATCTGGTTTTATACCACAATGTGCAGCTTAATCTTAGAGGAGTTTGAGCTGAAATAAATCTGGCCCTTCTTGTAGACAGAGCACATTTGCTAACCCAGGGCCTCACTGGTTAGCCAGGACTGCTGACCACCAAATCGCACCTCAGAAGTGATGAGGGTCTCTTAGTGAGAAACTGACTAGTATTTTGGTGAAAATATTGCTGCATCATCTTTTATTCATTGTTCTCATTAGCATGGCTAACTTCATGTGATTTTTTTTTTTTAATTGTCATTGCATCTTAAATTTTTTGAAGCTTTGCTGATTTTAGCTAACTAGGGAAATCTCACTACCCTTCAGGGATTAAGGTTTTTTTTTAATTCATGGTAAATATTTCAAATCACTTTTCACTTGTGATGCAACCTGGTTTTTAAATGCTGATATAAAGAGTTTAAAAACCCCCAAATTTTTATGAACAAAATAGTTCTATCTTTCAGAGTTCTGATTTCAAGGCAGAAAGTCCAGTCTTGTCCAGCTGAACTTTAAAAAGCTGTCTTATTTTTTCTGTTTCCAGTGGGTGGTAGGCCCATATACATTAGAAAATAAATCAGGTCACCTTTATCTCAGCAGCATGCTTCACATGTCCTGCTGTAGCTTCTAGTTCAGCAATAAATCTGAAATGCTACTAGCAAGTATCTAATGACTTGCCCCCAATCAAGACATTTGTAAGATGGAATCCCCAAAGTATAAGGGTCATTCTGACTAAAAAAGTTACTCAGAGAATTCTGTTTGTTGTACTTACATTGATGGCTCAGTTTTTATTTGTCTAGATATGTCTGTCTCTGTATGTATACAGATGGATAAATATACATTTAGTGTGTGCATGCAGTAAATTTTCATGAATTTAAACATTTATTTTTCACTTTAGAACTTCCTGCCTTGAAAATGTTTCTAAGGTTTTTTTGGAAATAAGTAACCTTAAATATTTAAAAGATTAGGTTCTAGAAGCTATTACAGGCATCTTGCTTTTGTAGTTTTACTTCTTCCGTTCTGTTTAGTTGGAATTCACTTACCAGAGCTGCTTTTGCTGTTTCTTTTCCACCTTTGATATACTCTCACGTACATCGTTGTAATCTCATAGTCGTTCCTCTATAAAAAGACTTGAGACTAATAAAAATCTGCACAACAGTGTAGCATATGTCATCAGTTCAGGTTTTTCACTACTAACTGGCTGACCAGTCTGACTTAATCTTGAAAATCTTGACCCTGGCTAAGTACTGAGCTTTCGAACTTGAAACAAGGCTTAGTTTGAAAAAGTATGACCACGTATCAGGTCTTCTCTTGCTTCCCAGAAAAAAAGTAAATTTTATGAAGAATATATAATGTCAAGACTTGGTAGTACTTTGCAGCAAGCCTGACTTAAAATTTAAATAGATACTTCCATCAGAACATTTAAGAACAATTAAAAAGGAAAATAAAAGAATAATTTGCCTTTAATACAGGCTGGACTTGGAAGAGGTTAGAATTTTCCCATTTTTGGCACAATTGTTGAATTAGTGAACTTCAGTTGCTTTCAGTAGACTGCTTCTAGTTGTAGATGTGCTAGCAGCTAAAAAAGCTCTCTTGTTGTGCATGTGCATAAAGAAATGCAGATATATTTCATTTTTCAGTATTAATATCACAACTTCCTCAGTGTTTGACTTGGATGAGTACTGTCCTGCCACCATCAACAAGGATGAAGTGCCATGTATCTTCTGACTACCTATTGTATTCTCAAAGCACAGAGTGTTCTTAGCAGTGCTGTGTAAATTAATGCTGTAATTGCATATTCCAGAGGAATGATCAAGACACGTTTTTTGAATAGTGAGCAAAATGATGAGCAGCAGATGCACCTTCATCCGGGCCCAGATGCTGTTCTGACTCTGTCTGACATGGCCTGAGATCTCCATGGAAAAGCAGATGATGTTGTTGGAAAGAGAGGAGTTATAGCCTATTCTGTGTTGGAAAAATTCACCCTGCTTTCAGCCAGAATGGGTTGCAACTGTCTAGCTCTAGATGAATTGCAGATTTGCATCAATAAAAAATTAATGACTTGCAGCTCAGTCTAAATTAAATATTTAAACTTCTCCATTGTGCCCCAACTTTATTGTTGCAGGAAGAACTCCAGCGTTCAAAGTTTGTCATTCGTATTGTGCAGGACCTCTTAGAAAATACTCAGTTTTTATGTAAAGTGGTTTAATTGCCTTACAGGTTTCAGAATTAAAAGCCTTACTCAATTAGCTATTCGCTAATTCTGTAATGTGCACCAGAGCTGAGACAACTACAGTTTTGATAAAAATAAATAATTCTTCGCAATTTCAGCTGGACAGTATCTGGCAGTCCTACTTTTGAAATCATGAGCCACGCAAAATATTTTTGTAGTAAACTATTTCTCCTCATGTAATCCTCTGCAAGAAAGGGAATTTGTACATATTTATTGAGGCACAAATTAAATTCTTTGTTAGCTTAGGATAAATGACAGGTTTGGTCTATTTAGGAAATAAACCGACTAGCTGAAGATGCTTTTGTAGGTATGTTTTCCTTTTGTTCCTCACTAGAAGTTTATGTAGTGACATGCAATTAACATTTCTTGTAACTTTAATGGTAAGAGAGCTTATGTTTGTAGTGTTACTGGACTGTTAGTACTACTGTCCACTTCTTGTTCTGTAACCAAAAGAGGGAGATGAGTTGAAATGAAAAAAGCAAATTATATTTATTCACCAAAGCCTTTGCTGTACGGACAATATATACATCGGGTTATTCAAAGGAAGATGTAGCTCAGTAAGATCTGGAAATAGTCTTGGAGATCTTGGTTTTGAGGTGTACCACTTATAACCTACTGTGTTCAGTGAGTATTTAATGTACTTTTTTTCTGGCAGAAAGCACTTGGAAGCTTGTAGGAAGAAGCTCAATCTTAAACCAAATTATATTTTTTAAAGTAAAATGTAAATATTCTTTAGGTTTTAAGAATAGAGAGAGGGGCATTTGAACGCAAAATATATTTGACGTATTTTGTAATCAGGTTCATTTGGGAAAGATGCGTCTTGAGTAACTTAAAATTGTGGTATCGGGTTACTAAACTTCTGACTTTTTCTGTGACCTTTGCTTTGGTTTCCATAGTTATGCATATTTACTGTTGCAGTTCCATATGAGGCAGCTGTAAACTGCAGTGTATAAGAACATCTGGTTATGCAAACCATTGTTGATGGAGGCAGAGGGATGGAAGTAAATTTTATGTACTAAAAGACTTCTGCCTTGAAAAAAAACTTTGCATGTGGGGTTCAAGTATAGGATGAATTTTGTTTCTTTTTTTTTTTTCCCCCAGCTTGAAACATTTTCTGAAATAACATTTGGTTCTCATTGTATAGTTCTCCAAATGTTTTATTCGTTCTTTAACGTACATGGCTACCTAAAAAGCAAGAAACAAAATGCTCATCATCTCCTTAATCCCATTTTAAGACTACATTTTTTTCTGGAGAATAGAAGAATAGAAAGGGCTTGGAGAATGCCAGATTGCTGAACTTCTGACTGTGTGATCCTGGGATGTGTAAATTAAACCTGTCTGTTAAAAGCAAAGCACTTTGGACTATACGAATATCAAAGTATTACTGTGGAGTCATGAAATAATCATGTAGGTGGAGAAGAGCAATCAGGTTTTACCTTGATTAGCTCCAAGGGAAATGCTTTTGCACTCTAGACAGTGATTAGTGTGCCTTCTGGAAGCACAGTGGCACTTGCTTCAGATATGAACCACTAATAATTGGATCTTTTTTAGTAGGAATTATTGCAGGTTTCATAAAGTGGTAATAAGCTGTATGTACATTCTCCTCAGATGTCTGTGTCTTCCCAGCTGAATGACTATAAGGAACCTTTAATTTGAAACAGGTTCCCTAGTACTTAAGAGAAAGCTGCATTTGATATATTCATTAGAATTATGTATAGATTTGATATTTGTGCCATACTCACGATATTCTTTACCGTGATAACCAAGGGCAGTGGTTTTTTTTTATTTTGGCTTGTTGTAAGACTTCTGGAAGCTCGTTATCAGCTTAAGGGTAGTATAATTAAAGTCTTTCATACATTAAAAAAATAGATAAAAATCATACTCTTATGTTATAAAGCTGACAAACTTGCAAAATATGAAGTGCTGCATTGTTCAATATCTAGATGAGTGCAGGTAAGTACATCTAAGTGGTAATTCTTGGATTTAACAGATCTTTTCTTACTCATTTGGAAGGGTAAAGAAGAAGAAAGGGGGGTGGCAGGTAGATCTCAAGATTTAAGACTTCAGACAACAATTTTCACTGTCCCTTTTTTGTCTAAATTGTAGTGTGAGGTGGGAGGCTGTTAAGGAAAAATACATAGTTTTTGTGCAGTCTTGGGGATTACATCTTGTTGTATCATCAACACAGCTGTTACATTGCAATAGTGTGTCATGATTACATTTTACAGGAAGGGAAAAAGAATTAGATCAAGTGATCCTTTAAGCTCCTAAGGGTTTAACTTTCTGTTTTAAAACATGTTACAGCTTTAAATATAAATAAAAGTAAATAAAATTTGGGTAAACATAAATAAATATAAATGAAAAGAAATAGCTGTTTAATATTTACATTGTGGTTTTAATGAGTATGGGGAATTTGAGAACCCAAAGTAAAATGTTTACAATTTACAGAGCAATAAATGTAGGATGTACAGAAGTTAATCTGGAGTTAGAGACGCCTGTATGGCACTTCTGACTTGAGAAAGATTTCTAAGCCCTTCTAGGATGATTGCAACAAACTGGACCAAAAAAACCCCATCGGTGTTATTTTTTTATCATGTAGGGTTTTTTGTTTTCATGATGCAGTGCCATATGGTTGTACTAAAGGAGACTCTAGTAGGGCTAGAAAAGAAAAAGGTGGTGAAGATGAGTATTTGTAGAACCTTTGCTTTTTGAGGCTAAAGTAACACTTCCTGTGTTATCAGTTGTTGGGAGAAGCTTAAATGAGCTGGCATCACCCAAATCAGGATGTCACTCTTTTTGGAGTTAAGTAGGGAATCAAAGGAAGTATCCCAGGCAAGAGATGAGATAAAGGAGAGTGCTCTGAAGAGAGGATGGAGGTACATGGAGAAAGGAGGCAGTGCAGGGGTGTAAAGGGTGTGGTTTCTTCCTGCTGCCAGGTTTGTGGAGTTCGGGGAACCTAGGAGTACTGGGAGTTGCAAGTCAAAAAAAAATGCAGAGATTTTAATCATTATATGCTTTTGTTCCAAGGTTGTGATTTTGCGGTAATGATAAATCTGCTGGGTTTAAGTGGTTTGGGTTTTGCTAATGAACTTCAAGCCTGTGTTCCTGAAAGCAGACTTGTGTGTGGTGCACTCTCAGGTGGACTTGCTGAGCTAGCCAAGAGTAATACCCTGAAGACTGTGGCTTGGATTTTTACTTAGAAACCAGCAAGTTGTAAATGATGTGGAGTTTTCATGCCTGAGGTGAGACCTGCAGAAAGATACTGTGATAGAGCTGTGCTGATAACCAGGTCGGTGCTGAACTATGTAGCACTTGAAGGTTATACTGGTCGGCAGAATTTAGTTATGGTACAGGGAAAGTATGTCAAGCATAGAGCTTAATGGGATGAAAAAGAGAAACAACTGCACAATGAATCAATCTACCAAAAAATTTGAAGTCATCAAAGTGGACTTTTGCATGTTATAAAAACAAACCTGCATGTTCTCCTGTGCAATTTAAGTCCTAGTGTTTTGAGTCTCACTCAGTTTCTTTCATGGGTTTCCTCACTGTGAAGGCCAGATAATGTTTTATTGTGGCAGTGGTCCTAATAAATGTCAATCTGATGTCAATGATTTGTGTTTAAATAAAATATGAAAAAGAATCTCCTCTGAAATAAACTGTACCCAGTGACTAGGATGTTTAGATTTTTGTTGCTAGCGTAGAGAAGAAAGCAAAAGGCAGGACAAATTTAATACTTAATTTACTTATAAATCATTCAGCACCACCAGCTCAGTTTTGCTACTATTAAGATCAGGCGTTCTTACTTACGTTTCTCTAGAGGTAGAGCACAAGCTAAACAGATTTTGTCTGCTCAACTACATGATCTGAACCTGATCTCATTTAATTTTCCCTTTAAGTTTTTTTCCCTCCTTTTTTGTTGTTACCTTTCTGTTGGTGCTAGGGTACTGAGGTGGCTGAATCTGTTCACTACTGCTGAAACAGGACATCTCACTTAACTTCCTCCTGCCAGTGTTCTGACTGTTGCCCAGCTTCACTTTTTCAGTGGTTCTGATGCACTTTGGACTTTCCACTGAGCCAGTTCATCCAACTAATGCAGCAAAACCATTTTGCTTTTGCCAGTTCTATGCTGTTTGTAAGCTGCTCATCTGTATAAACTAGCTCTGTTGGACATGCTTAATACCTTTCAAAGAATTTTGCTGAAATAATTGTATCCCATTTTTTCCTGCATGCTGTAGCTACTCTTGGAGACAGGACATCAAATCTATTTTACAGAATTTCAGAATTTGCAGTAGCTAAACTGACTTTGAGGGGCTCTGCAGATCACCCAGCACAAGTGGAATTTGCTGTTGAATTGTACTAATTGGTGTACTGCTTTTTGATTTTGAAAAACAGCACCACAAAATGGAAAAAAGTTATAGATCGGGAGATAACAGCTACAGGTACACTCAAATCAAAGCCCCACATTATTTCTTTCCTCAGTTTCTGAAATCAAATGCAGAAGAAGCAGTTTTGTTAAGATGGAGATGCTTTTAATCAGTAAAGCACCAATTGCCTTTATTTCCCATTCCAAACGGAGTTTAGCCAGACAGCCTGGTGTCCTCCTGCTTACTGTCACCTGAAATCCTGTGCAGTTTCAGACCTTACATTTATTGTATTTGCAGTGCTTCAGTACTTCCGTTCTTGGCACCTCAATAAACATTTCGTGATATTCCCTCTCCATCTCATCTTGCATGTCTCCTAGACTGCTGCATGTAAGGAAATGAGGAAGACATTACATCCAATTTGTCTATACTTGCTGTTGTTGTTTATTGGGCAAACATCAAGCCAAAAATTATACTTACATTTCGCTAGCTATTCAGTTACATAATTAAGTGACAGAGCATCTCTTCAGTCTTGTTCTCTCATGGGATTTCATCTTACCTTGCTGCTCCATGATGTAAAAGTGGGATGTTTTTCCTTGACTTCTCTCTTGTGCTGGGTCTTCCTGCTCTCTTAACTCCTTGTTATCTCTTGGGAAAGAATTAGTGGCTTCATTTTTGGTTACACATAAGATTTTAAGCTGCTGCAAGTGGATGTGTGGAGTGTTTTAAGCACTGTGGTCTTTTTTTCTATTCTCCTTGAAATGTAAGGATAGTACTAGTATTCAATGAAGGTAATAACGTATGGTATGGAAGTTTTATCACTGCTTAAATTTCAGGAGTTGATGCTTTTTTCATGTGTTAAAAAAAACCAAAAAAACAACAAACAACTTTCATCCTAAACTGTTACTAATGCAAAATAATCTGGTTTTATTTCAAAAGTTCAAACAGTAGAATGTTAGAGGATTTAGAAATTTTTATCTGGTTCTTGTCACTAATAGTGTTCAACATATAATTGGATCTTCACCTAATTTCATTTTCTCTTAGACTAAGGTGCAGCAGACAAATTCTGACTTTCTTGCTCAGCCTCCTTCCTCCTCCTCTTCCTCCCACTGAAATGTCCTTGCAGAGATCAGAAGCAGCATTAGAACCATAAACTGTGCTTGGTTTAGACACTAATGTCTAAACACATTAGTGCTGTGCAGCTGGTTAATTCATTAGCCTTTCTGATTCCTTACGGGAATTAAATTACTGTTGGAAAGGAAGGTTCACCACAGTGGGATTCTTGAATGCTGTGCTAATCAAAGCTAGCATGCAGCTAGGGTCTCCCAAATCCTATACTTTTTGAGAGAAAAGATCATTGCCCTACTTAGTCACAGTACTGTACCAACATAATTTTCTGAGCAATTAGAAGAAAAACAGCCTACTCTATCTTTTCCTGGTAGGGTCTTTTTTTTTTTTTTAAACAGACACTTAGCAGAGGCTTGGTTTGCTTTCTTTGGTGTCTTATCGCATTCTTTTCAAGGGCTAATTTAGTTTTGCTGCTTGGTGTATTGACAGCCTGGCTTCTGACATGAAATGGATAAAATGATGGTGGCAATTTTGTTTTTATATAGCTTCCAGCTAAATATTTTGTTCATATGTGACTTGATTTGGGAAAATAGCCAATAGATTTTAGACTTCTAAATTGCCCCTGGCAGAAGTCTCTTATCAGTTCCAGTCTAACCTGGGCATATTGAAGTTCAGGTTGTTGAGCTGGAATGTAACACGAGCAGGAAAGCTGAACACCATGCCTTTAGGCCAGATCTGGCCTGCTTGATGTGTTTGGGGGCTAGTCCTGCTTATTATCTTCATTGACGATCTGGACAAGAGGATCAATGCACCCTCAGTTTGCAGGCAACACTGAGTTGTGTGGGAGTGTTGATCTGCTCGGTGGGCTGAGGCCGACTGTGTGAAGTTCAGCAAGGCCCAGTGCCAGCTCCTGCCCCGGGTCACAACAACCCCCTGCAGTGCTACAGGCTTGGGGCTGAGTGGCTGGAAAGCTGAACGTGAGCCAGCAGTGGGCCCAGGTGGCCAAGAAGGCCAGTGGCATTCTGGCTTGTGTCAGAAACAGTGTGGCCAGCAGGAACAGGTCCCTCTGTTCTTGGTTCTGGTGAGGTCACACTTTGCTGTGTTCAGTTTGGGGCCACTCACTACAAGAAAGACTTGGAGGTGGTGTCCAGAGAAGGGCAACAGAGCTGGGGAAGGGTCTGGAGCACAAGTCTGATGAGGAGAAGCTGAGGAGGCTGGGTTTGTTTAGTCTAGAGAGGAGCAGGCTCAAGGGAGACTGTATCACTCTCCACAAGCACCTGAAAGGAGATTGTAGTGCGGTGGGGGTCAGTCTCTTCTCCCAGGTAACAAGTGGTAGGACAAGAGGAAATAGCCTCAAATTGTGCCAGAGGAGACTTGAAATTGGATATTAGAAAAAGTTTCCTTACTGAAAGAGTAGTCAGCCGTTGGAACAGGCTGCCCAGGGAAGTGATAGAGTAGCCATTCCTGGAAGTGTTAAAAAACCATGTGAATGTCGCAGTTAGGGACATGGTTTAGTGATGGACTTGGCAGTATTGGGTAATGGTGGAAGTTGATGATTTTGGAGGTCTTTTCCAAGCTAAATGATTCCATGATTTATCTAGATCCAATAACAGATTGTGCAGAATTTAGCTTATGGTTTGGAAATAAGAGGTAAAATTTCTAATCCTTAGATGCTGAGAGGACTGACTAGATTCCAAATGTGCAAATAAATACAGTGCTGCTTTAAGTATCCAGAAATAACAATTCTCCAATGAGGACTGCTAAGCCTAATTAAAGATTTTCCAAGTCAAATTATTAAATAACTTAAATGCATTAATATACACAGAATTTAATTGTGCACATAAATTAGAGCCAGAAGGCTTTGGAGAGTAATGAAGATGCATATTCTCTATCATTTTCTCTTACCCTGAGTGATGCTGAGTTCAGTGCTCTGACTAGTGCATAGTGCTGTACTCAATTCCCAGCTATTACTTAAATCTGACTCATGATCTCTCTAAACCTGAAGAGAGCATCTGCCTTGTCATAACTCCAGCTTTCAGCCCAAGTTACACTTGCAGTTCAGTCTACTTTAATTTTTAGTTTATAACCATACTCCTCTCCCATTGATTCTCTTTTATACCATGTCACATATGATGCTCATTTTGCATTTTGGTATTAATCAAAGTATTTCATTTATGAAGTGAACAAAACATTCAATAAGATTGAGAAAGAAAGTCAATCTTCAGGGGACTTCGAGCTGCAGACTGAAGTGTAGGCCATGCTGTAGCTGTGTATTACCATTCCACTATTTAACCAAGAAAGAAGCCGTGCTTACTGTCAAGTTTTTGCAGTATTTAGAGCTGGAAACAGGGTTTGGAAGCAGGCAGGTTTCTCAGAAACACAGGAATTAGTTTTAGTGGAAGAGGGGACTATCAAATATGGCAATTTTCAGTAAAAATTTTTGTTTTGACTAATGTGGAATCAGCTGTAGAGCTGGCATCATTTCATGAGGATTCTTTCTGTAATGGGAACAGGAGTCAGAATTGGAAAAACGTAAGTTTCATAATGTCGTCATCATCATTGTTGTCATGCAATTGTTTGAATCTTTTTACTTATCTAACAAGTGAATAATTATTTGGGGAAAACAAGATTGCCTCCTTTCTTATTGGGTGAAAACCCCTTGTTTGTGTTGGGCATTTGGCTGTCTTTGGCAGCCCTGGGGTGATCCAAACACCATCGGCCGAACCTTTGCAATTTTTCCTTTTTAAACCTGTCATGACCAGACTCACCTTGGGAATAAACCTCTGAATTAAAAAGACATTGAGGCCCTCCAAAGAAGGAGAGTGGAGCTGGAGTAGGGGCTGGAGCACAAGCTTTATGACGAACAGCTGAGGAAACTGGAGATGTTTAGCCTGGAGAAAAGGAGGCACCTTATCAGCTTGTCTCTTCTCCCAAGTAAAAAGTGACAGGACAAGAGGAAATGGTGGCTTCAAGTTGTGCCAGGGAAGGTTCAGATTAGATATTAGGAATAATTACTTAATTGAAAGGGTTGTCAGACACTGGAACAGGCTGCCCAGGGAAGTCGTTAAGTCACCGTGCCTAGAGGGAAGATGGGTAAAAAAGACAGAAGAATAAANACATGTAGGTGTGGCACATAAGGACACGGTTTGGTGGTGGACTTGACACGGTTAGTTTAATGGTTTGACTTGATTTTAAAAGTCTTTTCCAACCTAACCAATTCTATGATTGTTTGCCAGATTGAGCTTTGAGTCTGGAAGAGTTTGGCTGCTCAAATCATTTGCAGAAGTAACTTGGAAGTAGGATTCATTTTCTGAAGTGATTCAGTGTTTTGTGCAGCCAGTTCAGAACCTGTCCTGACTAGGTGGATTTGGGCTTTCTGCACAGGACAGAAGTAGGTGGGTGGATGGAAGGGCACTGTGATCTCAAATAAATATATTCCATGATGGGCAGAGTTTATGAATCCCAGTACCTTGACACTAGTGTTCTGTTTCTTTCTCCTCCCTGTCTCTGTCCAACCAGGGCAGTCACAGCAGATACTTGAACTGGGCAGCAGACAGTGCATGTGGTGCTATGTGTGGAACTGTGGATATGCAAGTTTGCTAGCCAGCTGGTCCCAGAAGGCATCTTAAAAGCATGATTTCTGCCTGAGCCTCACTCAGTGGAGAGAAGGGCAGATGAGTGATTAATTTATACTTTCCTCATCTCAGATGCTTATGTTCACGAAATATGAAAGTGGTTATTTCTGAGTTTTCTGACTTCTGTTGAGTATATTTTGAATTGGCTGTTGGATTCAGAAGTTACTGGAGAAGGCAGAAGTAGAATAACTTATTCTGTACTTGCTTAGGAAAGCAGACTTAGTATAGCGATTTTTAGATTATGGTCTGTGCATCGTTGGCAGCTGTTAGAAGCAGATCTGCAAAGGAGGCTCCTGCAGTATCTCCCAGAGACTGGGCTGGGAATCGTGTTCCTCAAATTGCCCATTTCCAGTGCTGCCTTCTGACAGGAGGAGCAGCCTGCTCTGTTTACATGCCTTTGATTGTTATTGCTGGCTGGTTTTCTTGTAGCCTTCCTTAAGGTGATCATTTCGCTTACTATGCCAAAGGCCCTTGGAATTTTTAGAGGTAGGTCAGGATGTTATAAAT
>WEIT01035646.1:781-18913 GCA_013389985.1 Dryoscopus gambensis
TAGGCTTTCATGAGTTGGAACTGTTCGGACACAAATTTAGATCTCTTTTTCAGAAAAATAAATCATTGAAAATTCTACTCAGTCCAAAGGATCAAAATTAGTTTAAATTCAGTATACTATATATCAGGATAGAAATAATCTTTTTTGAAATTCAAAAGTGGCCTTCTTTCAATGTTTTTCTTTGAAAAGGAAGTAAAATCTTGCAAGAAAAGAAGTTGCCTATTATCACTTGACTGCAGAAACAGATCAAGCTTGCAAATTAGAGTATAAATGTTTATCAACAGATCTGAAGAATGGGTTGTATATCGTTTCTTTGATTGGTGAAGTTATATACCAAGAGGGCTTCTGGTTTTGTTTTGGTTTGGCTTTTTTTTGTCAGAAAAAGGTCACTAATAAATGCAGTCAGTGCATTCTGTACTTTATCTCTTGGCACGCAACCTCACTACCTGAAGTGAAAAAAAAGGCTAATGATTCTAGAAATCTTGAATTACTGTCATTCCACACTCTTCTCATTCTCCTAAAATGGGAACTTAATCAAAGCTCTAATGACAATTTCCAGACATGGTAATAAAAGCAGTCTGAGTCGTAGTGGAGATGTGTTGTCTTCAAACAAAAAATTTCAAATCCATCCTGCACAGCTTTCCTCCTGGAAATCCCCTGCTGTAATCAGGGAAATATGCAGAGACAGCTGTTAAGGAACAGTGTAGGCAGCTATTAATTACTTTATTCTTTCTGTGGTTGGACTTGGAATTCTTCTAGTAGGTGATGAAATTATTATATGCACACAGCTTCTGTGTTCACAAAATGCAAATAGCACACATGAACAACAATGAACATAGTTTATTACACTTAGAAATATAACAAAATATAAATAATAATAATACATTACATGACTTTTTGCCAATTTGTTATTTCTGATTGAAGAAGCTGTGTGTGGAATCAAGTCCTGGAACATTAAAGAACAATCTTCTTCTAAAAGACATCCTTTTCTGTATTTCTTCTCAGCTAGGTGTTAATCTTTTTTCAGCATTTTTTGGAGCTGAGTTAATCTGTAGAAGTTCAATGTCAATAAGTCTCCTTCCTACCTTGCTCCAGTTGTGTTTTCTGATCTTAAAAGCAGTGGTGCTTTATCTAGTTAAAACATATGCCAAGGTATTAGTAATACGCACTTACAACTGACACAGGCAACTGCACACACACACACAAACACACACAAATTTCACCCCAGAAACAATATCCAGAGTCTATAGTGCTTCTAGTTTGTCATGTGGCATGTGCGAGAGTGACCTCAAACTCCTCTTTTGCCCAGTAGTCTGTACCTTGTTTTTAAGGAAATATCACGCTTGCTTTTCTGCTTCATAGAAAAGATTAGATATTTTTGGTGGTTCAGTTTTCTAAAACACAGGAGTTAGAAGAAAATTTATGTGTTTTGACTTTTGGTATTTAAATTTAAAGGATAAATTATATCAGACTCAAATGAGAGTGAAGAGTCTTTAACATGTTCATTAATATTGTTTTCATTCTGCTTTTATTGTTGGCTTTTCTTACTTTTTCTGACTTGATGGAGAGTGCTGAAAAATTAAAAAACAAGAAATATTGAAAATAGTAAAATATAGACTATTCTCATAAAGTGTTTTCCTCATTTTTATGTCTACTTTAGTCTGATGATGTTTATTTCCTAATTAGATGCATAATTCTGAGAACTGAATGCATGGGACAACTACTCATATTTTAAGGTCCAAATTTCATATTCCTTAACGCAGGCTTAAAACTTGCTTTCATGAACATCCTGCCAATAAGCTTATTCAATGAAATATTTACAGACATCTAGCACAAAGGGGATGCAAACTCAGCTTAAGCATACTTCCATCTTGTATTTAAGCAAGTACATAAAGACAGTTATCGAGGTATTAAGCAAGCTGTACAAGCCATTGACCTATATAATTCACAGAACAGTACCAGAGCAGACTTCTGTCAGTGGCAGATAGACTTGTTAAGCAGTCCATCACATCCTCAGCGAGTATATCAGTCTCAGTGTACAGTAGGAGTATCTGACAACAACAACCCTGTCATGCTAATTGCTTGACCAAATTTTATATTAGCTTTATGTGGAGATAAATTATTCAGAGCAAATAACTTGGATCACCATGAGCTGGCAGTTTAGAGTGCTTTAGGGAAGATATTTACTGAATTTAATTTATGCTTTAAGAATATGAACGGGCCATCAGAAAAATATGCACAATATAAGCTGTCCTAAAATATTAATTTTTATTTTTGGGTAAAGCTTATGCATCAATTTTCATTTTATATTTGTGTGTAAGGAAGTAGTCATCCAGAATCTGCTTGTAATATAATCCCTAAAGGAATATAATCTAAAAAGACAATGTTGATATTTCATTTAAGCAATTTTCTCCTTATCTTTTTACACCACATAGGTAGCTTAACAGTTAGACTGCCACAGGATATTTTTGATATTGCTGGGACTCTGATATGTCGATATATAAAATCTAAATAACTAATTGATTAAAGAAACCAGTCACTACTTTCTTCTAGACAAGTACTTGAATGAGAGAATATAATTAAGTTATTGAGAATATAGACCAAACAGACCAACTATAATAAATTGCAACCCAAATATTCCTATTTACAGAAAATACTCTCTATTATTTATATATTTGTAGTGATAAACTAAGAAAGTTTTAAACTAAAATATTAAAATAGATCTTCGTACAGTATGACTTTTATGTAAAGCTCAGTTAGATTTTCTGTAGTTCACACTGCCCACTGCATCACTTGGAACACTTAGCTTTCACACTCTGAGCAAGGTTTCACCACGCTCTATTCTTTCTTGGAAGGTAGCTCCCATGGTACATCTCAACCCTCAGAATTCAAGCACTCAGTCTGACTTGTAACATCCCCTCCTCAGGAACATCTGATAGTTGGAACAAAGAGAAAAGACTTCTCGGAAGTAAGTACAGCGTGATCACTCTGCCATTAAGAACACAAAGAATGGACATCATTAATCTCGATATCATATCTGAGGAGTTCCTGTTGGAAACACTGTAAGTCTTTCCTGTTTTCTCCTTTACAACGTTATCTTCCCATGGATGGATTCCTGATACTGAAGGACCTCACTTTACCTTCTATTTCCCTCACCATAAAGATTTAATTCATCTTTCTGTTGCACTCTTTTTAAGTAGCACATTTTTGGCTCCAACTTTTGTCTCTGAGAGAGCCTTAGTAAACTGGTAGACTTTTAGATAATTTTACTGTAAGAAAGAACTATAACACAGTCTCCTTATAAGATTTAAGGAATGCACTATTTCTTTTTCCATCCTCTTCTCTCTGATGCATCTGACTAATATTTTAATTGTATACCTTAATTAGTATATCCTTGGTTTCATGCCTGCTTGGCTCTGAAACAACTTTCTAAATGTACATTGTGAGAAACATGAATGTAATTTTGAAGAAACAGTTAATGTGCAGCCTTCTTTCCTTTTTTTTAATTTATGTAGTTGGCATTATTCTGTAACTGTCATCTGACGGCCACAAATGTGGTCAGCAGAATGGAATCCAGTTAAAACCCTGCCTAATTCTGTAGGTGCTTAGAAAACTGGCACAGATATAAAATGTGCTACATTCCCAGTGTTGTGAACCTGGTTATGACTGGAATTGTCAAGGCTCTCTTCTGCTTAGGACTGCTTTACACAAATTAGTTTGTAGTCTATGTCTTGACAAGTTTTTGAACCAGTTTTTGAACCAGTTTTTGACCACCACTGACCCATGCTATAAGAGCTAATTATGCTCAGAACACCAGTCACATAAATTTTTCTTTAAAATCTCTGGTGGGATAACACCTGGTAGTATATAGGGGCAGTCACGGGTATGTAGTTAACTTTTGTGCTCAATTTTGCACAACAGATTAGTGATAAGAGTTTATGTTCAAGGTGGAAAAACATGAGATTTTGTGTCTTCCTAAGTCTCTACATACTTCCCCTGGATTCAAATCTTATTTTCTCCTTTTCCAAGAGAAAAAATCAATTATCAATCTGGGAAAGAAGGAATGTATGTTCTCCACATTTGCTAAATCTGTAGAATCACACAGACAGATATGAAATCTTTTAGAATCATATGGAAGGTAGAAGAGGGGTCAAGACATGGTAACCAGATAATTGAACTCCTAGTTTGGGAACAAGAAGGTCATTAAATCTGGTTTCTGCTTATGTGTTTCCCATTTCTTAATATACAAATAAAATAAAAATAGAAAGTCACTCTCTTTGATGAATGGTCCCATCACTGTGTTAAGAGTCTAGGAACTTCTTATGATTATCTCTCTCACCCCATAAGTCTTCAATTCTTCGCTGTAGTGTCAAAGCTCTGTCAGAAGAGCTGGAGAGAAATCGCCCTCCCTTTCCACTGGTTAAGTCACTCTCCTGGGAAATACCGGTTTGAACTGCCTCAGGCTGAGGAAGCCATAGAAATGAGATCTGTTGCATCTTGAATGTGTGCTCTAGGCTATCATATGAAAGGTGGACAAGTTTAACACTTCCAGACATATTTCAAAGGAGACCAAGGGGGGAAAAAAATCTAGTTTTCCAAAGAAAGAATGTCAGCCTAAAAGAAGAAAATTTCACCCTGTAATTGCCATCTTAAATAATCAGTGAATTTTGGGCAGTGAAGGAAATGCCTGAGTTCCTTCTGCTGCTTTCTATTGGGTAATTTGTGTGTTTCCCTGCTTACTGTGATGGATAATGGAAATAATGTTTCCTAGTATTGTTTCCTAGAATTATTCCCCTAAAATGTACATGCAAGTTTAACAGCTGATGAGAAATAAATTTTATTTTGGGACACAAATGGCTGCACACAGATATGGTCCTCTCTCATTTCCCTAGACTGGTTCTGAGATTAGTTTTTTACTTTCATGTGCATTTTCTTACGAGTCTGAAGAATTCATAATGCAACTCTAGGTCCACATGCAGTACTGATCCACTAGAATAGCTAACGAGTGCCTCTGTATAGAAATATTTAATTGGTTGATATACAAATGGAAGTTATACCAAATACAGTATTTACAAAAAATATACAATATACAGTAGTTAGAGATCCCTATCTCTGGCATTCTCATTGTTTTAAATCAGATTTCTAATGGTCCATGAAAAAGTCTGGGTTGGTGGCAAAATGCTGAATAATGGCTCAGCAGGCTTCCACAAGATTTGGAAACAGGGCTACAGTTTATAATTATTTGTCCTGGTGTTTTCATAGAGTCATAGACTCATAAAATGTTAAGGATTGGAAGGGACCTTAAAGATCATCTTAGTCCCCCGTGCCATGGGCAGGGACACCTCCCACTAGACCAGGGTGCTCAATATCCCACCTAACCTGCCCCTGAACAGTGGCACGGTCGGGACATCCACAGCCTCCTTGGGCAATCTGTTCCAGTGACTCACCACCATCACAGTAATTAACTCCTTCCTAATAGCCAACCTAAATTTCCCCTCTTTCAGTTTATATCCATTACTCCTTTCCCTATTACTACAGTTCCTGATAGAGTGTCCCTCTCTGTCTTCCTTGTAGCTCCCCTTCAGATACTGAAATGTTGTTATGAGGTCTCCATGCAACCTCCTCAACGCTGAAGAGCTCCAGCTTCCTCAGCCTGTCTTCACAGGGGAAGTGACCCAGCCCTTTAATAAACTTTTGGCCATCATCTGACCTTGCTCCAAAGTTCCATGTCCTTCTTACATTGGGAGCACCAGAACCGTATGCAGTATTCCAGGTAGGGTCCCACAAGAGCAGAGTAGAGGGGGAGAATCACCTCCTTCCACCTGCTGGCCACTATCCTTTCGATGAAGCCAGGGATTCAGTTGGCTCTGCCGGCTCATCTTCATGTTTTCATCAACCATTACCCCCAAGTCCTTCTCCACAGGGCTACTCTGAATCACTTCTCTGCCCAGCCTGGAGGTGTGTCTGGGATTGCTGTGATCCAGGTGTAGAACTCTGCACTTTACTTTGCTGAACATTAGGAGGTTTGCATGGGCCCACCTCTCAAATGTGTATGGCAACCCTTCCCTCCAGAGTGTCAACTGCACCACACAGGTTGTTGTCAGCGAAATTGCTGAAGGTGCACTCAAACGCACTGTCCATGCTGCTGACAAAGATGTTCAGTAGTATCAGCCAAAGTACTGAGGTGATATTTTGAATAACTTGAATTAATATTTTTTTGACAGAGTTAACTCATATTCCAATGAAGAACTGCACCTGGTGATTTGTAACATAGAGACAAACTGTTAATCTGTAAAATTTCTATGAATTGCATGTTTGTATATTGTGGGTGGGACCAGGGAAGAAAGAAACACTCCACTTTAGAGTGCGTGAAATGCCAAAAGATAGGTGATTTCTTCGTTAGATACAAATTTCAAAACAAAATTTAGGAGAACTTCATGATACTAAATATTGTAACAAAGCAAACAGTGAAACTCTTATGGTCTCTGGGAAGTACGCAGGCAATTGGGTATGAGTACAATATTTATTACATCACTACAGTAATGATGACATAATTTGATGGACACAAAATTGTGGTAAACATTTCTGAAAGTCAGTCTTTGCTCTGAATAACTTACTGTTGAATTAATAATTATAAAAACCCCAAACAAACAAAAAAACCAAACAAACCATGACATAAAAAGGATGTTATTATCCCTACTTCACTAAGAAAGGCTCAAATAAAACTAAACATTCTTTTTTATAGAAAAAACATGTTTGTTTCATAATCACCAATGAAAACAGTTTTTTCTAAGTTTTAAGCACAAATACATGCAAAGCCAAATCTTATGAGTCATGGACTTGAAGCATTAAGGACCTCTTTATTCTCCAGTTGTTTTTTTCTATATTGTTTAATATTATGAGCATAGAGAAATTCTGCTTTTTATAGTTCCATGAAATTGTTTAAGTATGAGCAAATGCGTGAACATGAGCAAAATAAGATCAATCTTCATGAGCAGGACAGCAGTGACACAGCTGTGTCACTACACAGTACTAAAAATAAGCATGCCAAAATAATTATTTTGGACTTGGTCCTGAACACTTCCTTTTGTAAGAAAAACATATCTCACAAATTTTAAACATAGCTTATTGGAAAAGGAAAGAAAAGGAAATATGTACAGCAAAGGAAATATGTACACTAAAATCATAATCTGATTATGAAATTGCCCAGCTCTTGTCAAACAAACCAACAATTCCTTTTAAATTTTATGCATCCATTTACATGGCTACAGCTGTAATTAACTGAAAAGGAAAGAACCATAACCCATACATGTGATTAGTGTATTTCTATTCTAGGCAGTAACAGTTTTCACCTAAAGTAAATGTAAAGTTACAAGTGCAATGTTATTAAAGGCAGCCTGGCCAAAATGTGAATGGTACAACTTTAGTTTGTCTACATCTGCACTCCAGCATGAAACCTTAGGGTGCTATGTGAGATTTTGAAATGCCAAGAATAAAATTGTCAAAAGATGATTTTTCAAGATTAAATATATAACTTTGATAAAAACAACTTCAGAACAACAGGGGTTTTTAATATAAGTCTGTCTTAGGTGTTGGAAAAACTATTCTGTAGGTATCATTCTCAGATAATTTCCTTTTAACCATTTTCACACACCTTTGTTGAAGCTCAGTATCCACCAAACGGTGGAGTTAATTGCTTAGGAAGTTGAGCATTGGATAAAGGCACCCCTCTATTCATGAAAATTAAAAAAAAAAGAAAAAAGAAAACAAAAGTGCAGAAGGCTGCCACTTCTACATCACTTAACATTGTTTTTATTACAAATATGAAGCCACAATGCTAAAATAAGAAAAAGGCCATGTTTTTTCAAGTTAGTTGGTTAACATCAATGAGTGCTAGCAGGGGATTAAGTCTTTGTAGACATGGTCAGCCAGTAAGGCAGAGGGAATACAAAACTACCCGTCTGGCATGGTGATATTGCCTGGTCAGAAGCCATCAGACAGTAATAATGGCAATCATGTGAGCAGCTGGATCTTAAATCAAACCCTCCCAGCAATGTGTAGATGGTGATCACCCCTATGGATTCTTCCACAGATGTTTTCTAGCAAGTCATCAAAGGTACCCTTCTACTGAGGCTGCTAATATCTCCTAGTCTTTCACTCAGCTCAAAAAGCTCAACCGAACAGTAAAAATTTGGTACAGCTACAAGCTCTACCAAAATAGGACTAGACAGCCTAAAAAACTGGCAGTACTATCATCCTCACATATGACCCAAATGTTCACAGGCATTTATACATCCAAATATATATATATATATACACACACACTGGAAACCAGAGATTTAATTTAATTTCTTTTGATTCTGCCATTTTTGCTCAGTTCCAAACATGCGTATGTGGAACAAGTAAAGCAAGTTGTTCGAAGCAAATAGGGACTTGTAATTAGAATCAGTTTCTCTTTTTCAATAATTCTGTTGATTCCAGAATTATATAATTTCTAATACTCCAAATGAGTAATATGAACTGGGCAGGGGTACATCCTGTCTTCAGACAGCTAGACTTTACATGGCATCTGTACGATGTCAACATCTGAGCTTATTGTGTATATTTCAATTATTGACAATAATGAGAAAGGTGCAGTTAGAGGCAGTAACACAATCAATTTTAAAATAGGCACAAAAAATGACTCCTTTGAACTGACCCCTGGAGAATTCTGTTTCTCTTCACAAATGATAAAGAGACCTCCGTTCATCTGCACTAATGATATGATCTGTATAGATGGTTCATAAAATAATTTGTGGTAAATTGCAGTCTAAATTGGGATTGTTTTATTTCCTCCCATTAGTTAAATAATCAGTTGTCCTTCAATCTACAAACAGCCACTGCTCTTCTCTCTCTCTCTTAGCTAGAAGTCTCTCCACACATACTTTTCACTGCTTTTATTTTTAATACTATTCATTCAAAAGGCAGCGTGTAATTTTAGACATTAACCTGTTTGAGTGAGTCCAAAGGAGGGCCACAAATATAATTAGAGGGATGGAGTGCTCTCCTATATGGAAAGGCTGAGACAATTGGGATTGTTCAGCCTGGAGAAGAGAAGGCTTCAGGGTGACCTAATTGCAGCCTTCCAGTACCTTAAGGGAGCCTACAAGAAAGATGGAGAGGGACCTTTTTATATGGTCAAGTAGTGACAGGACAAGGGGGAATGGCTCCAAACTGGATGGGAGTAGGTTTACATTAGATGTTAGGAAAAAATTCTTTGCTGTGAGGGTGGTGAGGCACTGGAACAGATTGCTCAGAGAATGGAATGCCCCATCCCTGGAACTGTTCAAGGCCAGGTTAAATGGGGCTCTGAGCAACCTGGTCTAGTGGAAAGTGTCCCTACCCCTGGCAGAGGGATTAGAACTAAATGATCTGTAAGGTCCCNATATGGTCAAGTAGTGACAGGACAAGGGGGAATGGCTCCAAACTGGATGGGAGTAGGTTTACATTAGATGTTAGGAAAAAATTCTTTGCTGTGAGGGTGGTGAGGCACTGGAACAGATTGCTCAGCGAATGGAATGCCCCATCCCTGGAACTGTTCAAGGCCAGGTTAAATGGGGCTCTGAGCAACCTGGTCTAGTGGAAACTGTCCCTACCCCTGGCAGAGGGATTAGAACTAAATGATCTGTAAGGTCCCTTCCAACCCAAGCCATTCTATCATTTTATGAATCTTTCCCACCTTCATTTTTCAGGTCATATATCACTAGCACGTGCTTTTTTCTCTTAAGGGAGTTGTTTTTCTCCTTTTTTTGATCACTTCCATGCACTACTTGTTTTGTTTCTTCAAGTTCATTTGGAGTGAAAGATGAATTTACCGTCAAGTGTTTGTTTATCCAAATGCAGAAATTTAACGCAGCTGTTTGCCAGCTAATCACCCAGATTAGCTGATCTTAATTTTGTAAGATATTTTCTAAACTTCTATACTAATTTCTAGTTCCTAAACCATCTACTAGTCTTTACCATAAAAAGCAGCCAATACACAAATTAGTCTGAACTGAATGCTAATCTTTGCTTTCATGGAGACAGAAATACCTTAGGATTTCATGACTATTATCTCTTCAGTTCCGTCCCTGGACAAAATAGCATTGCCACAGGGAAGGTAAAAGATGCTTTCTATCTTCTCTCTACTGTACTTCTTTCAAGAACAGAGGAAAGACAGATATCTGTCACAAGGCATTATTTGGCTGTTTGAAAACATCAGAGGCTCTTGTCATTTTGCATTTAGGGGAATCCAAAGTTTTTCGGACTTTTTTAAAAGTTAGGAATGTGTCAGCATTTCAAGAGTTTTTATTCCAATTCTGTTTCGTGTAAGAAACAAAAAGATTTAAAATAGTACTGCATTGTCCACAAGCAGAGCATAAAACAAACCCAGAAGACTCATTCTTCATTAAAGACTTAACTGTGATTTCTATAATTATTGGTGGCCACAAAATCAGGAATGTGACATATGCCTCATCTCTTTTTTACATGACTATGAGTAAATTTGCATCCAATGCATTGATATCATTTACTTAACCTATGATAATGCCCAAAATAAGTGATCATGCTATTACCATTAAAAATATACACACAGTTCATGTAGTATATTTTAAATGCACCAAAATTTCCTAACTGTTAGAACTTAAACCATAACTAAATAAAAAATTATCAACAAATCAACTGTTTCTCCTGGAATGATGCAGTAACCTGTGCTTTTCCCAGTGCTAGCCTATTTTTAAAAAAAATTGTTTAGAGAAAAGAAATGGCCAAAAGTATTGCAAGAGACATGTATGATTAACAAAAGTACCCACAGAATTTAAAGAACAGGAAATATAAAACACAGTTAAACTGAGAGAATCCCACCTACCTTTTCAAAGCTGGAGTACAGCATCTTCCAAATCATCATGCTGGATCACAGATTAAACTGCTTATATCATTGTACTATGCTGTGTAGTCATTCTTGAATAATCTGCTACTCTTTAACATGCCACACACAACATGACATCAATGATCATCTCTTTCAAAGAAGTTGTAATATTTGTTTTGTGATGCGTTCATTTCTGATCACTACAAGAATCATTGTACCATTTAATTTCAAAATTTGTAAGTATTTGGATGATTGTTTTCTCGAAGTTTTTCTTATTACATAAAGACACCTCATATATACACCTCGAGTGGTGTGACTTCTGGGGTTAGCAAATTTTTATATGCATCTATATTATACATATAACTTCCTCTCAAGTTACTAGGCAATAGCTATGCCAGCTTAATCCTGTTCATGAGCTTCTGAGATATATCACCACACAACATGAAATGCTAGTTGATAAGCCTTTTCCATTCAGTCTTTCCCATTGTAATGAGAGGCTTCTTTGTCCTTAAAGGATAGCTGGAGGTCTTCTGATTGAACCAGGCTTGTCTCACTATTTAATAACCAGTGTTTGACAGTAATGCTTCTGATATGAGCTATAATGATGGTAACAGCGTGCACGTAATGATTACAAGTTATTAATGCAATTGTTTAAAACTGCAAAGGTTTAGCGACTTCCACAACAGCAGCAACAAAACAGAAATCAATAGAGTTCACAATTATTCCCTCAAAGGCTAGTTTGGGAATCAAACGTTCATATAAATTGTGGACACCTAGTAAACCTATTCTCCCACAGTAAATCACTGAGTTTTCCATGTTTGCCAAGCAAGAGGGCAAGAGTTCTGAAAGGTTTGCAGAAGAATATTGTATTAATCTAATTTAGAAATCTGAATAAAGGATACTGATTTTCACTCTATAACATTAAATAATCATTTTAACTTCTCAGAAGATAAGAGGTTACAGGAAATACTTCAGAAACCACATTGCATTAGTGAACTTGGTTATTTAAAATTCAGAATACATTCTTCTTTTTGTTGCACAATGAGATGTGCATCAATAATTTCTTTCACTATTGAGTTTACATAACTTTTAAAATACAGTAGATTAGGGCAAGACTATAGAAAATTAATCAAAACTGCTAAATTCTAAAATATTGAAGTTCTTTTTAAATAGCTGGACAGATATATAATTACCTGATACAATGTTTGTGGTTTTTTTCATTAAAGAAAACCCATATTTTTTTGTGGATCATTTAGAAAATCAGCATAAACCCACATATATGTTTCAAGCGCATTAGTCATAGATAATGATTAATTCTACTGATCTACATTAGAAGAGTTTTATAATGGCCACATTAAAAGTAGAAGCCAAATGACATTACATTTCTAGATATTTCAGTTATCTCTGTGGATAATTTTTTGAAAGACGTCTGAACAATTATATAAATAATTTCTTTTTCTATGATGTACCCTAGTTTAAGGCCTGATAATGTCCTTGATCAATGTACACAACTGCTCACCAGCAGCTCCACTGTGACTAGGAGCAACAGATAGCTTTGTTTGTAACATTATAAGTAATGCTGCACATCAGCTATGTCGTAATCCACAGGGGATGAAAAATGTTGATAATATGCCTCTAAAATCACACTCCTTCTGATAGCCTGAAAAAGTAAAATCCTTACATTTGGAAGAGACCTTTAAGATCATCAAGTCCAACCATCAACCTAGCACCACCACCATGTTCACCATGAAACCATGTCCTCAAGTGCCATATCTGTGTATTTTCTAACACTTCCAGGGATGGTGATTCCACCACTCTCCTGGGCAGTCTGGCCCAATGGTTTTACAACCCCTTCTGTGAGAAAAACTTACCTAATACCTAATCTAAATCTCCCCTGGCACAACTTGGGGGCCATTTCCTCTCATCTTGTCACTTGTTACCTGGGAGAAGAGACAGACACCCACCTCACTACAACCTCCTTTCAGGCAGTTTTAGAAAGTGATGTTTCCCTGAGCCTCCTTTTCTCCAGGCTAAATAACCCCAGCTCCCTCATCTGACTCGTGCTCCAGACCCTTCACCAGCTTTGTTGCCGTTCTCTGGACATGCTCCAGCACCTCGATGTCTTTCTTGTAGTGACAGACCCAAAACTGAACACAGGACTTGAGGTGTGGCCTCATCAGTGCCAAGCACAGAGGGACAATCACTGCCCTGGTCCTGCTGGCCACACTATTGCTGATACAGGCCAGGATGCCATTGGTCTTCTTGGCCAGCTGGGCACTGCTGACTCATGTTCAGCCAACTGTCAATCAGCACCTCCAAAACACATAAATTCATGAAGAGGCTGGTGTTATTTCACTTAATGTGATGTACATGATGCTTACAAAAGGCATTTCTCATCCATTGTTCTCATCCTTGTATATGGAATGAACTTATAAATGCAGTTTCTGACATTAAAACATTTATCAATAAAAATTTTAAAAACAATAAAAATATTTTTAAAAACCCAAACATTATTCCTAACTGTAATCTCCAACAATATTCCTGTCACTTGTTTTCTTTATAATGCTTGAGCAAGGGATGAGAGGAAGAGAAAAAAAAAATCTTTAGGAAAAAACACCATCAAAAATAATAGTGACAGAAATTAATTAGAAAAGGTGTTTCAAAATACTCTGGAGTTTTCTCTTTGCACAGATCTTTAAATGTGTACCAGGTCAAACTGGTCTTCTATGTTGGGTTTGAAATGTGGGCAAGCCCTGTGTTCCTTCTTCTAATGATAAGGTAAGAACATTCAAACAAAGGGGTGTGAGAAAGTGCAGACTATAGTGGCTTTACTTCTTTCATTATTTACTGTAGACTTTGTCATTCATTCAATCATCACTTACATTTAAATAATCTGTCCTTCACACTTAAATATTTTTGTGTTTATGTATATCAGGCATGGATTTATATTTTTGGTGACTGCTTCCTCAGATAGAAGATTGCATAGATCATCTGTTCCAGCTTTAGTTTACATGCAAATTAATATAACATCTGTAATAAAATGGTTCACTCCCCTGTTGTCAAACACTGTAGGGCCAAGGTTAGCAAATTAGTTAGTATTAGCATATAGACCTTCTGGCAGGAAAAGAAAGCTTTCTACTTGGAGCTGGGCACTCAGCTGGATCCGTCAACTCAAAGCTGCCACTGGCCTCATTATCTCATTTGTCTTAGTTAGTCTAAATTGGCAGTTATGTCTTCATGGCAAATGTTTGTTTTTACAAATGAGCAATGAAGCAGTAAGTAGAAGACATAAAATGAGGAAGAAGAATGAGTTGAAACCTTATGAATAAGAATTAAGGGCCAGGCTAACATGGTGACACTGTTCTAGGTGTTTAGTAGAGGCAGCCTGATCAGGAAGAGGAAGTCGATGAGGCTGGCTGAAGACATCTGGAAACAGCCTCACACTCCCAGGCACTGGCTCTCATGGGGAACTTTACCTTGGTAGCTGCTGGAAAGACAACACAGCCAAGCACACATAGCCTAGGAGGTTCCTCCAGAGCATGACCATAACTTTTGACACAGCTGGTGGAGAAGCCAATGAGGAGAGGCATGGGGTACTAACAAACAAAGACTGGTTGGAGATGTGAAGGCTGGGAGCAGCCTTGCCTGCAGGGACCATGACATGGTGGAATTCAGGATCCTGGACAGAAGAAGTAGGGCAATACGTAGGACTACTTCAGGACAGCAAACTTTGACCTCTTCAAGGACCTACTTGGTGGTATCCCATGAGTTAGGACTCTAGAAGGTAAGGGTATCCAAGAGAGTTGGTTAATATTCAAACATCACTTCCTCCAAGCTCAGTATTGGTGCATTTACATAATTAAGAAGTCAAGCAAAAGGGACAGGAGCCATGCATGGATGAGCAAGGAAATGCTGGCAAAAAAAAGCCAGAAGAAAAAAGTTTATGGAATGTGGTAAAAAAGGAAAGGACACTTGGGAGAAATACAGGAATGTTATCAGAGTGGGCAGGGACGCAGCGAGGAAGGCTCTGGCAAGGGATATCAAAGACAAGAAGAAGAGCTTCTTCAAGCATGGCAGTAGTGAAAGGTAGACTAGGGAAAATGTGGTGAATAACGTGCATGCCTTGGTGATGGAGGATACAGAGAAAGCAGAGCTACTGACAGCCTTCTTGGCTTTGATCTTTACTGCTAAGGCCAGCCCTCAGGAATCCCAGATCCTGGAGGCAAGAGAGAAAGTCAGGAGAAAGGAAGCCCTTGCTTCAGTTGAGGAAGATCAGGTTAGAGAATGAATAGGAGAACCTGACACCCACAAATCCAAGGGCCCTGGGTGGGATGCACCTACCAGTGCTGAGGGAGCTGGCAGATGGTATTGCTAAGCCAGTCTCCCTCATATTTGAAAGGTCATGGAGAAAAAGACAGGTACCTAAGGACTGGAGGAAAGCCAGTGTTACTCCAGCCATCAAAAAGGGCAAGAAGGAGGACTCAGGAATATACAGGCCTGTCAGCCTCACCTCCATCCCTAGAAAGGTGATGGAACAGCTCAACCTGCATGTAATCACTAAGTATGTGGAGGAAAAAAATGCTATCAGGAGTAGTCAACATGGATTCACCAAGGAAAAGTCATGCTTGACGATTCTGATAGTCTTCTATGATGGCATGACTGGCTGGGTAGATGAGGGGAGAGCAGTGGGTATTGTCTACCTGTACTTCAGCAAGCCTTTAGGCACTGTCATCCATAATATCCTGACAGGCAAACTCAGCAAGTGTGGGTTGGGTGAACAGTGAGGTGGATCAAGAACTGGTTGAACAGCAGAGCTCAGAGTGTCATGATCAGTGACAGAGAGTCTAGTTGGAGGCCTGTAGCTGACAGTGCTTCCCAGGGGTCAGTACTGGGTTCAGTCTTGCTCAACTTATCAATGACCTGGATCAAGCGACAGGGTGTATTCTCAGTATATTTGGACAGGTAGGAGGGTTGGGCAGAGAGAAACTTAATGAAGTACAACAGCAAGTGCAGGATCCTGCATCTGGGAAAGAATACCCCCCAGACCCATATAAACTGGGGGCCAACCTGCTGGAAAGCAGTTCTGTGGAGAAGGACCTGGGGATCCTAGTGAACAACAAGCTGTTCATGAGCCAGCAGTGCGCCTTTGTGGCCAGGAAGGCCAGAAGAATCCTGCATTAGGAATGCATTAGGGAGAGCACTGCCATCAGGTTGAGGCTGCCCCTCTACTCAGCCCTGGTGAGGCCGCATCTGTAGTATTGTGTTCAGTTCTGTCCCCAGTTCAGGAAAGAGAAGGAACTACTGGAGAGGGTCCAAAAAAGGGCTGCAAAGATGATTAGGGGACTGGAGCACCTATCTTATAAGGAAAGGTTGAGAGAGCTTGGCTTGTTTAGCTTGGAGAAGGTATGATTGAGAAGGGATCTTGTGCATTCAAATGTCTTGAGGGCAGGTATTAAGAGGATGGGGCCAGACTCTTCTCAGTGGTTCTTCCCAGTGACAGGACAGAATGGGCACAAACTCAATCATAGGGAAAATCCCTCTGAATATGAAGAAAAAACTTCTTTACTGTGAGAGTGACAGAGCACTGGAACAGGCTGCCCTGATATATTGGAGAGTTTCCTACTCTAAAGACATCGCAAAAAAATCTGCACTAGATGATCCCCAAACATCCTTTCCAACTTCAGTCATTCTGGGTTTGGAAGGCCCCAAACAACTCACTGAAAGGTGTTTACAAAGGTTCCTGTACTCTGGGTAAGATGCACGGGAGAAATACTGACTAGATATTCTCAAGAGGTCGAAATTACTTTATTGGGAAACTAAGAAAATCAAGGAACTTTGGCAAAGGTTTAGTACAACATCCAATCAAAATAAAACACTTCTCAGAGCAATAACTTGACCCATTCAACTTATCAAACTCTAAACCTGTTTGATGTTGTTACTTTAAACACGATGGATGCTAAGTTACTGAAAATGTTCCAAGAAGAGGGAATTAGAAGAAAGACAGCAAAGATACAGCAAAGAACACACGTAGCTACCAAGTCCTGGGTTCCAGGAGTGTTCAGGCAGAAATTCCAAGAAGAGGTAAGGTCAGGATGTTCTTGAGGCATGCTCAGCCTTAAATACCTCTGGGCCTTCCTGGGCCCTATGCCTAGGAGGGACTTCCAGTCATTCGGCCATTCAGGGACTGGGTTGGGCAAGAGTGGAGCCCTGCCTCTGGTGTGCCAAGGATTCAATGATCAGCAGCTCTGCAGGACTGGGATACAGGCTCTAGTGGGAGTGTGGGGCAGTTCAGTGAGCAAGGCCCGACCTGCCTCCTCCCAGACACACAGGCATCCAAAATGTCTTGAGACATCAATCCTTCCAGGCTCTGACAGTGATTATGATGCTGTTACTTCTCCCTAAAATTTAATTGAAAAATGCTGTAGCTTGTGTCTGGCTTCTCTGATTTTAATTCCCAAGCAGTTTTAAAAGCTATTCTTCTCTTTCCTGACTCAGTAGACGTGCTATAAAGTTATGGAAAGAGAGGTTATGAAACTAATGTTAAATACATTTCTCTCTCTTTTGAAATTTTTCCTTTTTTTTTTTTAATAACATCAACATGTCTTGCATTGAAATGTTTTAGAAAGCATAACTAGATCATCAAAAAAACATTGCCACAGTCATGATGATGTATGTATACCCCATTTAACAGCACTGACCAGATTAGGCAGTCAGGAAGGTTATACATCTTATTAAATAACATCACATTGCACTCTGGGCCACAAAATGACAATGACAGAATTTTCCAGTTAATCAGCATAGAAAGGCATTGCACAAAAGAGAGCTGTTAAAGTTATATAATATGCTTTTATTCTTAGTGATATCTGGCACTGCAATCTCACTTCCAGTCATGTTCCGAAAATGACATTTCTAAAGCACAGTTTAGGTCCTAAGAAAAATTTCCTGGCATAAGAAAAGTCCTTCCTTCCACCCCCTCTGCCCCCTTTCCAAGTTTTTGCACTCCTCTATTCAGAATAATGGGGAAGTTATATAGTTTAAAGGATGTTTGGCCCTGCAGTTTCTAGACAACTATGCAAGAACAAGTGAAAAGTATTACGCAAAATAGAACTTCTTAAACCACGTTTTTCTGAATTATATAATAATGCTAGACTGTTTTTCCAAGGATACAAAGTGATGTGTAAAGGAAATAAGTTATTTACCTTTGATAAAATACTTGAATGATTTTATCATTGTCATGGTTAGACACT
>WEIT01035649.1:176-31358 GCA_013389985.1 Dryoscopus gambensis
TCCCGGGCCTGCGGCTGGCGGGCCCCGCGAGGCTTTCTTCTCCCTCTCGGCTGCCTTAGACCTCCATCGCTCTCCTTAACTTCCCCCGTGGGCACAGCACGTTCCCGCCTCCTCCCCGGAGCCGGGGCCATTTCTCAGGAAGGCCGGTGCTGGCTGATACGTGGAACACGCTGCTCCAACCCAGGTCCAAACAAACCTTGAGCATGCTGCTGGCCATTTTTAGGAGTCTTTCCCCCGTCCTCAGAAGGTGTGGGGTCTGCAGTGACTGTAACAATATAAGCGTTTTTTTCTAAAATTAACTTTTTTATTTCCCTTTTCTTTTTTTTCCCTTAATCACGTGCTGTGGCTTCCCAGAGACCGAAAGGACAGGATAATAAAGGTAAGAATCATGCTGAGATCTGGTCGCTTAAATTATTACTGTAACAGATCAATTACCCGGGTACCTGTAGGTGAGCAGAAATGTATCACTCTTACTCCGTATGGAAAACATCTGGGAAGGAGGGAATATGTGCTTTGTTTCAAAAATAACATCGACTGCCATTCATCCAAGCTTGCCTGCATCCCAATTAGTGCTGCTGGATTTGCAGTGGGAAGGATTGTGTCTTGGTACTAAATAATTCTCGTTTAAGATGAAGCAGGTTGCTACATAAAGTCAGAAGGATATCCCTGTACAATATATATATATTTTTACCTACTTTTGCACACTGTGAATGCAGTTGTGTTGCTGCTCTGCTGTTGGCTGAGATATTTATATAAGTTTAAAAACTTAATAGTATAAGGAACTTTAAATAAATGGTAGCTAACTTCTGGTAAGATAATAGGCTATTTTATAACTCTTTTGCTTTATTTGAAGTTAAATTTAATAAGTCATCTAAAAAAAATACCTTAATTCTTACTGTGATTGCTAACAAGTGTGTAACTGTTAAGGCTTAGAAACTATCAGTGTTCAACTCATAAATGCATTTTAATAGATCTTAACCTGCCTTGAAAATCTAGCTCCTTCTCGATGAAGAAACACATTCCCTGTGTTTGTAAACTCTCTTTTACCTCTACTCCCCCTGACAAACTTTGCAGAAATATTCTGATAAATTCCCAAACGTGTTTGCAAAACACGTTATTTGGTGTAGTGTTTTATTTAGTTCAGCTGTTCTATGAAATAGGTAGATACAGCAACTATCACACTGTGTATTTGACCTTGGTTTTTTAAATTTAAAGCAAACAGGAAATTATTTGAAGGGACCGAATACCCGTTTTGGGTTTGTATATCATCCAGTAATGGGCTTTGAATGCTTATCAGACATTCTTTTATGCTGAAGTAGAACTTCATGGCAGATATCTTTATTTTACAGATGAGAACGTTGAAAGTTAAGTTTTCCTGAAAATATCAGGATACCAAAGCACTTAGCAGTCATCATTTCCTAATTAAATGTAACCTCACCTCATCTTATTTTAGCCAGCTTAAGCAGTGAATAACACACGCTGGGAGAACTGTGAGTTGGAGCGTTCTAATTATGGGCCAGAACAATAGATGTTGTTTCCCAATTTTTTTTCACAAAACTGTTCTCAATAATTATTTTTTGTTTGGCGTGAATTCAGATGAGTTGTTTACTCACTCTCAGCTATAGAATTTTTAATTACTAATTTTTAAAATTTACTCAAACTTGGTTTTATAAGCAGCAATATAAAGAGGAACCACCTGGTGGGGGGGGAAATGTCATCCCTTGGTCTTTTTATGAGTCTTCCTGGTTTGAAGAAGAAATATGGCTTTTCCTAAAGTGGCGTAGGGTGGAACTCATTCCTGCAGTGCTGCTGCTGGTGTTATAATGTGCTGTAACCCTTTTCTTGTAGTACAAAATGGTTCGTTACATCAGAAGGACACAGTTCACGACAACGATTTTGAACCTTACCTTTCCGGGCAGTCAAATCAGGTTAGTGTATTTTTAACTTAGTTTTTTTTTTTTTTCCCTTAGGCATGCTGTTGGCACTCCATTCATGGGATTGTGTGGAGGGAGAAAATGCCTTAAATAGAAATGGAAAAAGAAATGACAGCATATTGTGTTACTTGGTGATACAACCAGCATTTGTGTTCCCAAAGCTAATATTACTCTATATCTCCAGATGGCCACAAGTGGAAATGAAGTTAATGCTCCAAGGAGTTGGAGCTGATTCCTCCTCCCCTTGCAGGCTACTGGTGTGGCTGGACTGTGACAAACTGATCTTACAGGTCTTTGATAGATGAGTTGCTTGTGGGAGTCTGAAAATTCTGCTTTTGGGCTCTCCTGATTTCTATTATTTGTATAATTGTAGAAATTAATGTAGTTGAGATTTGGGTTGGATGCTCTCTAGGTAGCTTGTAGAGTTGTCCCATTTTTTACATTTCAGCAAATGTTGTTCTTTCATGTCCTTTGATATATCTTAAGAATTAAAGATGTGTTACTTAAGAGTAAGGTACTGTAATGTAAACTCTCATTAAAATGCACATTAAATCAACATCCATGACTGAAATACCATTATAATTGAAAGTGTACTCTGAAGTAATTTTTCACTTCACGTTCAAATCTTTAGAAGGAACAAATTGTATAGAAACTGGAGAAGCAAAAAGTTTTCGTTCACAGGTATGAAACACTATTTCAGAGAGAAACACTTACCAGAGGTACAGGATGGGAGGGCTAAGTGTTACATTTTAAAAAGGAAATTTATAATTCAGCCTGAAGCTGTCAGATGCCAGTGTTAATATTGATGACATCACTGAGCTTGCTTGCAGCATAGACATGTTCTCCAGACAAAATGATTTAATGGAAAGCATTCCTTCTTTGGGAGTTAACATGCTGTGGAAGGTAGAAAAGCCTTTGTGGGGAAAAAAGGAAGTAAAATCTTAGTTTTTGATGCAAAATTAATTATAAAAGAAAATGAGGTTTTCACCTCGCTCTGATTTTTTTTTAATTCTTCTTCCTCACATTTGTATGTAATTTTTAATTACTTAAAACCAAGCTGTGTTTCCTAGGGTGAAATACTGAATGTTCACGTAGAAAAAATAGACCCATCTATTATAATTTAATGCTAGGAAATTTGTCTTTGCTGTCAACAAGCCCAATTATTAGGATTAAATAGAAAAATTACTGCGGCTGTTAGAATTTCCATAATTATAATAAAAGTTTTCTTTATGAAAGTGTAGCTCCACTGACCAATTTATTTATGCTGCAGTGAAAAATTGGCATGGCACAAGAAACAATTGTGTAGGTCCTCTTACAATTTTAAGTGGAAAGTGACAGTAGCATTAATTAGGACTGTTGAGATTTTTCACTGAAGACAACCACGTTGCTGAACAAAGCCTTATTATCCAGTTATCCAGTCAGATTTATTCAGCCCTTGAAAATTACTGTAAAGTACAGATGACTTAAAAAAAAATTTGAAACCAACTGGATATTAAAAAAAAAAACTTAGGAAATTAAAGCCCCAGCTGACACAATAATATATTTGACATCAAAAATCAAATGTAGGTTAATAATATTGTGTTAATTTAATAATTTAAAATTACTAACTAGTCTTTTTAATGAGGATGAGCGTGCTATAAAATCAAATAAAATATGATTGCCTTCCATTTTTCTGTTGAAAACTGAGTTTGAGTGGTACCTTCTTTTCTTCCCATAGAAGTTCTGGTGTCCAAGCAGAAGTATTTATTGCAGAGATACGAGAGCTTTTCATTGTAAAGCACACTAAAAGTACTTTTAAGAGCAAGGGGAACTGAGTCAATTAGACCCTTCTTATGAAAATTTACACTCAGCATGAAAAACATCCTCCTGTGAGTCATTCAGAACCAAGAGATTATTCCTTTGGAACAGGGAATCGCCAGCAAGTAGGATATTTTGGGCAAAAGGAGATTCTTTACTAATTAACAGAATGGTTGGTTTGGGTGGTTGTTTTTGTTTGAGTTTTTTTTTTTTTTTAATAAAAAAGATACAGAAGGGTGCAGAAAGGTCAAGGATAAGTTTATTGAAATAAATGTTCTCATGCTGCAGGGAAGAACTTCTGTCAGGGTTTCTTTTACACACTCTGGCATAAAGCCAGTCAAAATAGATTGAATGTTTGGTAAGAATGGCTGCTGAAACTTTCCTTTAATCTTGTTAGAATCCTTGTGGAGACTTTACAGGCTGTGTGAGGAGATGACAGCTGCAGGAATTGTCTTGGATCCTTCAGCATAAATATTTCTAAGGCAAAATACTTGCTTTTCTGTAGGCTTACTCTTTTTGGTCTTACATTCTAAATTTGTAGAATATACGAGCATAAGTATCTCAGAACTACTTATATCTCCTCCCTTTCACCTGCATTTATTTTTAATTTTTTTCTTAAATTAATACTTTAAAATATAACACACAGCAATGTCAAAGTAAAGTATTTCAGAAAAATGGGTTTTTATGCTAAATATTGATTACTTTAGCTTGGGAGACTCAGAAAACTCAGTGTATTTTAGAGGATCATCTCATAGGAAGGTGGTTTCTGTACCTCTTGTTAGTGATAGAATTTGTGTGTAAATAAAGGCAGCTTGAACAGTGGCAGAGATAATTTCTTTTGAATCAATACCATTGGATTTAGGCTGTTTAAATCTCAGAAGTGTTTGCAGTACTGTTTGGAAATCTGAGGCATATTGTGGTATCATTCTGTGTATGAAACATAAGGATATTGAATTACTCTGGCTTCGGAATGTCACGGAAAAGAGGTCATTGAAAAATGAGCAGTAAAAATGATTCTGTATCAGTTGGATATTAGGCTTATCTTCAGTAAGGGGATTTTACTTTCTTTTTTTTGAGGAAGCTGAGAAATAATCAGATTTTTGGAAAAATTACTGAAGTTCTGGTGCAGTTTCACTAATTTTGCAGATACATTTTTCTTTTCAAGTTTGAAATCCAGCAGTTTGAAAGAAGAGTTCCTCCTCTTAAAATAGCCTTTATGAGTAAGGAAAGGCGAGCTACTGTTTGACTCATTAACAGGAGATGTTGACCTTCCCACCCCCTCTCTGGTAATTACAGTTGGAGTGTCACTTTGGAAGGTCTCCAATATATGTGCTTCAAGTTGATTTGAAGAGGAATAAAACCTACTTTGGGATATCCTGGCTTTGTTCTTTTTGCATTGTTGAATATAAGAAACGTATGGAATGCTTCAAAATCAGGTGCCAGCAGAAGTGTTAATGAGAGGAAAAGCTTCTCAGCTTGGTCTAAGAAACAGTTGGAGGGGAGGAAATTTCAGAGGGGGCCTGCTGGTTTATAAATGTTTGGTCTCTTATTTCACGAGTGGGAGAGATGTCCTGTTTGGAAGGACAGTCAGAAGCACTCCTGCACACTTGTAACTTTAGTACTGAGCGGGGGAAAAGACTTATGCAAAAGGCTGGGTAGGGTCTTTCTCCAAGAGTTTGGATGGGCTGAGTCATGTACCATCTTGGCATGGGCTTGGCTCTGGTGCACCAGGCCCTGTAATTTCAGTTTGTATCTCCTACCTGGCGCAAACTTGGCGCGTGTGTCAGAAGTAGCCTGTGTATGTTCTGCTGCTTGAGGTGTGGTTTTTTTGTTGAAGGCTGTTGGTCCCTGAAAAGAAATCCATAATGAGGATTGTAATAGTATGTTATATGTATTGTCATGTTAAGGTAATTTATAGTCTAAAGCTGTAGAAGCTTTAGAAGCAATCTAGAAATGCTAAATATCCTTAGTTCTATGAGCTACAAATGTAGTTACATGTGTTTCTTGAAATAATTTTCAGTGTTGGCTACTAAATAACCTTAGTAATGTAAGTAAGTAATGGAAGTAGTGTAAGTAAGATTACATGGTTTCAAAATCTCAAGTAGTAACTTCAATGTGAGCCCCTAGCCCTGGGGTATTATAAATGCCCTGATACCTCATTTTAGCACTCAGTCCTTCTTGGAGTGTGAACTAAGATCTGTCATTAGAAATTATGTTACCTTGTCTCTAATGTTCTCTTCTATTTGGTGTTGTGCCTATTTATTAAATGAAGGGTTTATTTATCTGGTGACTTTTTTTTCTCTTTAACAGAACAGTAGCTATCCATCAATGACTGATCCTTATCTGTCCAGTTATTATCCACCATCTATTGGGTTCCCCTATTCTCTCAGTGAAGCACCATGGTCTACAGGAGGAGATCCTCCTATCCCTTATCTCACCACCTATGGACAGCTCAGTAATGGGGATCATCATTTTATGCACGATGCCGTTTTTGGACAGCCTGGGGGCCTGGGAAATAATATCTATCAACACAGGTTTAACTTTTTCCCTGAAAATCCTGCCTTCTCAGCTTGGGGAACAAGCGGATCCCAAGGACAGCAGACTCAAAGCTCAGCATATGGGAGCAGTTACAGCTACCCACCCAGTTCCCTGGGGGGTACCATTGTGGATGGACAAACAGGATTTCATAATGATACGTTAAATAAAGCTCCTGGAATGAACAGTATTGAACAGGGAATGGTTGGACTTAAGATTGGTGGAGATGTTACAACTTCTGCGGTAAAAACAGTAGGCTCTGTTGTTAACAGTGCCGGGATGACAGGTGCCCTCTCTGGGAATGGTGGATCTAATGTAAACTTGCCAGTATCTAAACCAACCTCTTGGGCTGCTATTGCCAGCAAGCCTGCAAAACCACAGCCTAAAATGAAAACAAAAACTGGACCTGTAATCGGAGGAGCGTTGCCTCCTCCCCCTATAAAGCATAATATGGACATAGGTACTTGGGACAATAAGGGTCCTGTGGCAAAAGTTCCTGCCCCCCAACAGATCCCTTCTCCTCAGTCTGTTCCACAGCCACAGCAACCAATTGTTCAGCCTGTTCCAGCTCAGCCTCCTCCATTGACTCAGCCACAGTATCAGACCCCTCAGCAGCCACCCCAAAATCGCTGGGTAGCGCCTCGCAACAGAAATGCAGCTTTTGGCCAAAGCGGAGGCCCTGGGAACGACACCAACTCAGCTGGCAGCACCCAGCCCAACCCCGTGCCGAGCGGTGAGTCCCATCCTGTCCTTGAAAAACTGAAAGCTGCTCACAGCTATAACCCTAAAGATTTCGAATGGAACCTTAAAAATGGACGTGTGTTCATAATAAAGAGCTATTCCGAGGATGATATTCATCGTTCCATTAAATATTCTATTTGGTGTAGTACGGAACACGGCAACAAACGCCTGGACAGCGCTTTTCGCTCCATGAACAGCAAGGGCCCGGTGTACTTGCTGTTCAGTGTCAATGGCAGTGGACACTTCTGTGGAGTAGCAGAGATGAAATCACCTGTGGACTATGGCACCAGTGCGGGTGTCTGGTCTCAGGACAAGTGGAAGGGGAAATTTGATGTCAAGTGGATCTTTGTGAAGGATGTGCCCAACAACCAACTGAGACACATCAGGCTGGAGAACAATGACAACAAACCCGTTACAAACTCCCGTGATACACAGGAGGTGCCCTTAGAAAAAGCAAAACAAGTGCTTAAAATTATTGCTACTTACAAGCACACGACCTCCATCTTTGATGACTTTTCTCATTATGAAAAGCGCCAGGAAGAGGAGGAGGTGGTGCGGAAGGTAAACTTATTAAAAAATTTATTTTATACACAGATATGGGGAAAGTGAAATGTGAAGGCTGCTATGGTGGAAAAATGTAAGTAGGAATTCAAAATGTTTTTAATACATCTCAACTTGATGGTTTCTTATGTGTTTAACAACACAAATCTGATGCGTATTTGTCTATGAAAGTTTCACGAGTCAATGAGTTTCAAAGCAGAAAGCTAAGCAGTAATACAGGTAAAGGACTTAATGTCCAGTTTATTGGTGTTTGATTTATTTTTTTATCTTAAAATGGTTAATAGAAAATAGTTTCTGTTTCAGAATTGGGTTCTGCCAGTGATTGTCACTTAAGTTTTTTGCCTTAAATATGAGGTATTTTAGCACTGTTTGACTGGAACTGGGCTATCAAAATTGATACCTGTATTGGTATTTGAAATTTGTACCTCACCTTTAAGAATAAGAAACCTGATTTTGTTTATTCAGTTTATCTCTCTGGAAAAGAAAGAGTTGCATAATATTGCTGGAATAGTGCTAGAAAGAGTGCATTTATGCTGCTGAAGTCACATGTATTATTTGGATAAATAAAGGTTTTCAGTTCCCAGGTTTAATCTGTCTACTAATTTTTGAAGTTTTGAGTGAAGATGTAGTGAGAGAAGTCTGGGCAGTAACTGGGAGAGTGTAGTAAAAATTTTCATACACTTTCATGGCTCTATCACAAGGGATCTCTGTCCCTCTCCATCCCACAACCTCAGTTTCAAGAATGCCTTTCTCTAATTAGGCAGTCTAGAAGTATTTAGCTGACAAAATAATAGGTGTCAGGATGTGTAGTTGTTACTGAAGTAACACTTAAATTTGCTTCGTGTTGATAGTGTTTCATAGACGTTTTTTGTGTAGCATTGCAAATACAGCATTTATTTGACAGGCTGGTTTAGTTTAGTCTGGCTCACACTTGTTTTAAGATGGTTTTAAAGCAAAGACTTAATGCATGTTCCTGCAGCTTAAATTTTTAAATTGCCATTTTAAAGTTTTTATTGCATTTAAAAGTGTAGATAAAATTGGTTTAAACTGTCTCCATAGAATGTACTGTTAAATTATGTGAGAAAAGGAGTTCAATGTCGTTAAAACTTCGTGGCTGAACTTTTCCTGGCCGTGATAGATGTGCATAGCTGACCTCAGCACAGCAGGGAAGGACAGCTTAAAATTGGAAGTTTTTCTTGTGTACAAAGTAGAACCTAAAGGCCTTTACTCGAACACTTCATTCCTTCAGTGGATAATTAGCAATTCAATATTTAATTCAACCTGTATCCTGGAAAGGTGTTCCCTTATGTAGGAGAGAATCTTGATAAAGAGAGGCAGCCTGGGTTCCTCTGTCCAGTGTTTATGGTGTACGGGGGTGTGATTGTTTTGGGTTTTTAATTCTGTCTCCTTGTGCTCTGATGCCAAGGCTGGAGGGGAGAACTGTGGGTGTTGAAGGAGTGAGAGCACAGGGAAAGTGATAACAGATCTACTCTTGCACAGATTACTCACTGCCCTGAGGAAGATGCCAGTGGTGGCACAAACACCAGAATTCCTGTGCTTTGTAGGGTCTCAGAGGGCTGGTGTTCGACTACTGAGCTGATCTCATTTTGGGTTGATTTAATAAACACAACTAATTCCCACTGTCTGCTCAAAAATACTCTTACCCGGGTCACTGCTTTATTTATAACAAGATCAGTTTTTCAAAATAATGCACTTTCCTCCCTCATATAAAATGGGGGCTCTGGCTTGTATTATACATTCACAAAATAAACTATGAAGTCTAATTTAATACTTCTTAGATTCCTCTGAGTAGCTTAGAAAATGGGACACCAAAATACCACAAGGAAGGTAATAGTGCCAGAGAGGTAAAGCAGAGCAGCAATGAAGGAATGAAAAATAAGATGCTGCTTGTCAGGTTCCACTCTATAAAACTTGTCTGGAAAGTCACTATTTTTCCCCTTCATTGACAAAATGAATTTTAGAACTCCAGATGATTACTAGAAGAGTTTGGTTTTTTACGGAATATACACACATTTAAAGTTCTTATTGTTAAGAAGTTTGAGCTGTGGAAGTTCAAACCTTCCTGTTAACGAAGTTAATCTTCCTCTGACAGTAATTTTTGAAGAGTCTTGTAGTCAGTTAAACTATCTTACGACCTAACTGGCATTTTCAGATAGTTGTTTGTATATGTGCCATCCTAACTGGTTTTCAGATTGCTGGGTTTAACTCATTATGCTCTTGTTTAGCTGTAAAATCGTTGAAATTTTGTGCTTCCATTTCACTGCTATTGTGATTACAAGAACAAAATTCTTGAAAAGCTGTACAAGGAGAGCTTGAATGATACAATTTCATTTATACACAAATATTTAGTAGAGAATAATAATGTAATCTGTGCAGGGCACGCCACTGACATTTCAGCTCTTTGGATGGTTCCAGTTTGTTGCTAACCAGCATTTCCATGGCTGCTGTGTGCAGAGCCAGCTCCAGTGTGTGCTGCTGAGTTTAACTGATGTAGGAGCCTCTGTGTCAGTGCCAGATCATCCACTGAGGCTTTGGCAGGTATCTAATGCTGGATGAAATTCATTCAAGTGCCAAAGATTCATCACTGTTGCAGCATTGCTGTAAGAAAGTATCCCTCCAGAATTGAGAGGGGATTTGGTCATGCTGGGATAAGTCCAGCTTTTCATTAGCCCCACTGAAATACTTAAGCTCAGTCTGGTAACCCTGAACCCGGGAGGGGAGTAATAGAAGGGTATTGGGGTCTGGAATGAAATAGCAAAACAGTGAGTGGCATGAATCCTCACCTAACCTTTTTTTCAGTCAGTTCCAGGGCTACTACAGTGCCCACAAAGAGCTACTTCTGTCATCAAAGCTCATGCTCTGAAAACTGTAAAAGTCGTGACATGTGAAGGAGTTTCTTTTAAAAGAAAATAGGGTATAATGTGGCATTAGTTATTAATATTCCCTAAAGCATGCCCTCAGTGCCTTAACAAAGTTGTCTTCCAAAGCTGAAAAGCTTGTAAAGACAATAAACTTGTTGCAGATCTTGGTGCTTCACAGGTACAGATGAGCTGTCAGCAGCTTGTGCTCCCAGATCTGCACCAAAGCACATGGTCCCAGTTCCTGTCCTGGGCTGCTGCGCTGTCACCTCTGATCTGGGCAAGGCTCAGCTCTTCCAAGGTCTGCACCTTGGTGCTGTGTTGGCAGAGCTGCTCAGTCTCAGAAGCTCCTGAATCACCAGGATTGCCAGTTCTGCTTTAGGTGATTAAATACTGGAAGGTGTTGGCTGGTGCACGTTGGCACCTGGAAATACTCATTTTCTCCTAGCACTGTGTGATTCCTTTCAGTGATGAGCTTTCTGTGAACACACAGAAGAACTTGAAAGGATGGAATATTGTCCTTCCTCCAAAGCTCTAGTTAAAAAACACATTTTAAGAGTAATACTGTGTTCCTGAGATAAAGAAAACATTTATGTTTTTGTGTCTGAAGATAAATGCTTTGATCCCACTGACTTTAACAAAGTTTAGTAGGAAAGTTGAAGCTACTTTAGCCCGAGGTGAAGAGAAAAGAAGTTTGACAGGGATGAGTGTCTCCAAGATGGAAATCTCTGCAGATTTTGTGGAAACCCATTTTCCCTGTGTCTGAAGACCATACAGATTAGTGTCCTGAAGGAGGAGTGTGCAGCTGGAGCTCTCCTGTGAGATATCAAGAGTATTCCACTGGAGAAGAGAAAGTGAAGGCTCCGGATCTTCAGAACCAGAATGAGCGCAGCTTTGTTAGTTGCTTACAAAACTGTTTGTTCTTGCTTGCAGTAGTGCTAAGTAGCAGTAAGGAAGAGAATTTAAGAGTTAGAGCTTCTAAAAAGCAGCCATGCTCGAGAGCACGAAGAATTGCTGCATCAGTTTATGTGGTTTCAGACATTTGTAAAGAGGAAGACTCAGATTAGCCCCCAAGGGAGAAAGCAAAAAGCAAGGTAGGAGGAACTGCTTGGGAACTTGCTCAGTAAAGAGCACTTTGTAATGAGTTACAGAGTCCGAGCTGAGTTTCTGATTGCCATGAGTGCTTCAGGTGGAGGTCTCAGGTGCTAGCCTGCCTCTGGTTATATGGGGCTAGTCCATGAGAATAAAACCTTCCATTACCAAAGAAAGTGGAAGCAGGATGGTCAGTGGATGACTACACAGAAAATTACAAATAAGTTACATGAGGTGGCAGTGGGACAGAATCAGCTCATGAATGTGGTAGGGCGGCAAAGGGGATGTGCCGCCTTGGAAAGGGAAGTTGGAAATAGGATGAAACAATTATTTTTTTTGGAAGCCTGAAATTGGAGTTGATATGGTTCATTTCTAGATACATTCTAATCACCTTTTGTTTGAAATGTCAGGCAGACATGAGCTCTTTTTATCAAGAACAACACTTAATGTTCTGACACTGCCATCAAGAAATGGCTTTCACTGATAATTCATCATAGTCAAGAGTTAAAAGACAGAAGGAATATAGATTTTTATAATAAATTCTACCACTTTACATGGCCTGTTTTGTTGATTTGGTGAAACAAATTTTACTGTCTCTTACTTCTGTCTTAAATCATAGATTAAGAATTAATTCTGGACTTCATTGACTTAATTTTATTATGAAAATGGAAATATTTATATTCTGCCTGGAGGCAGAAATCAATATATTCAGTTTTAAAAAATATATTTTCTGATTTTTATGCTGTTACCAGCTGAAGCAACAAGTGCAGTCTGTTACATTTATAATGGTTGGTATATTTGCAAATAAGCTTTACATTACAGCAGAAACAGTTCTGAGATGAACTTTGCACAGAATGAGTCCACAAAACAGAATCTGAAGGTGTTAGGTCAGGAGTTGGCTCTTGGTCGTGCTTGGGCTGGTTCACAGTTTCCTTGCTTGGAATAGGATTTGGTGCTGTATTGATGCATTGAAGTACAGAGTCAAGTCTTTCCGTGCCAGTTCTGCACTGTAAACAGCAAAACTGGGAAGGCTGAGCCCTTTCTGTTGGTGTGCAGTGGGGCCTTAGGACTGAGGACGCAGCAGCCTGGTCTTGTCCTGCTGTTGTTGCACGTTCTGCGCTTGTGGGGCTCCTGAGAGCCCGAGTGAGCGAGTGCCCTGCTCTGCCGGGGCACTGCCCAGGCTGTCTGTGGGAGCCCTGTGCTGATGTGAAGCTCACCTGCAGGCAGCCCCCAGGGCTGGATCCTTTGGGTGACCTGTATCTGGTTTCAGTGTTTGTGATTAGCAGAAACTTTGGGAAAAGGCTCAAAGACCCTCCCAGCTGCTGTGCTGGAGGACTTTGGGACACCCTTGGGTCGTTCACCTCCTATGTGATGGGTTTTATCAGACTTACGTAGAAGCACAAAACTTTTCTTCTACCCAATATTTTTTTTCCCTTACCCCCAAATATTTCCCAGGGCTTCCCAGAATAGTTGAACAGAGAAGAATTAGGGACAGAATTTCTCGACAGCTCAAATCCCTGCCTATACTGAATGTGACTAAACTCCAAAGTCATTTGAGTGCTTCAAAATTAGACCAGTTCTGTGGAGTTCACTAATCTGCCATCTGCTTTTCTGCTTGTGTATTGGTTGTGCTACTACTGCAGTAGCTAAAATAATCCAGAAAGTAGAATATTGCAGATCCCGTTTATCTGTAGGAGTGTTGATATTTCATACCTTTCTCTCTCTGTGATCTTCAGCTTCTGTTGGTTTGAAGTGACTGCAGGTATTCATCCAGATGTTCCACTTGAGGCTGCACTTAAAAACATTAAGTTACCAAGTCCTTGGGTTTGTTTGGTATGAACAGTATATTTATAAAATGTAGCAGCATTGTTTTAAGCGCATAATTATCTGGGATTACATTAGTGCTGTTAGACTACTAAAAACTCTTTGTTTGTTCCTTTGACTAAAATCTTAACTTTTTTCTCTTTGCAGGAACGTCAGAATCGAAACAAACAATAAGAATAAACATATACAGTTTGATATATATACTAGAACTGATATTAAATTCGACTATGAGAACAAAATTAAGTATAACTGGTGCTGTATCCTGGCATCAGGACAAACTAAAGCTTTCAGCTCCAATATATCTTCTCGTGCAGGGGAAATTAAGTTGTTGCATCTTTAAGTACATTGTAGTTTATTTTTGCCCAAGTGGATCTGCATTAATTTGTATCTTTTTTTCTATGTAAAATTCTGTAGAAATCATTAATAAAGGTGTGTCTGTTTTTATTTTTTTAAGTTGTTAAACAGTTATATTAACCTAATGTGGACCTATACATGAGCATACTAAAGTGTCAGTGCTTCCCAAAGACTTTATTTTGGCACGAATTATGTTCCTAGCCAGATATAGAGATTATGGAGAATACATGACAAATCTTCCTTTATCCTCCTCCCAACCCCCTTTTCTTCATGGCAGAAGTAAGAAACCATGCATTGATATTTTTTTTTTGGTCATTTAAAAAAAAAACCTCCTAAGATACTGCACTTCAGAATTTTGAAATGAAAAAAACCCTAAATTTCTGATCACTTTGTGCAGCTGCTCTGCCTCTTTATTTATCTGTACAATTACTCTTTTAAAACTGCTGATGCGCCATGTTGGTCTGTCTAGTAGAAAATCAAATTGTCAGTGGAATTGTTTCTCTGGAAAATATTTCCCTTTCACATTCTGTTAACCAGTGCTTCAGTGTGCATCTGTTATTCCATATCCTGCCGAGGGTGAGCGAGACGCTTTCTCTCAGCCATAATTCTGCTTTACGGTTTTTGTAGCTTAATTAAATAATAATGTGATGCTATCGACATTGCAGGGGTTTTAAACAATGTGTTTAAACCTGTTTCAGCTTTCAGGTGTTATTAGTTAATTGCAGATCATTTTTAATCCTTCCCTTCATTACTCTCTCCCAACCCCCCAAATCCTTATGCCATTTAAAGTTTTTATACCAATAATGCTGAGCTTTAACGTAGGAACTAATAGTACGGATAATATGATGGATTATGCCTCAGATGTTTAAAATTGACAGTGTGTATGTCTAATTTTTTTTTTCTGTTGGATGAGTAAAAAAACCTGTTTTAAGAAATTGAATTTGCTGTCATGTTTTTGTGGAGTGAGGGGACCGTCGGAGAACCTGTCACCAACTGGAGTTCCAGTTAAGCATGGAAATGGTGCTCATGTCCGCTGCTCTAGCACACTGAATCTGCACGTGTTTATTGTAGAGGATCTTTTACTATATTAGAAAGCAAGTATCTTCTGAATACTATTTACTCCAAAAGGACCTCCAATTTAAATAAAGTTTAATCTGTATCATTTAGACTTGTATTTAGAACGTATAACTCTGTCTCTGGACTGTTACTGCCTGTAAGGAGTAATGGACAGCATCAGATTAACTTTTTCCTCTAGGAGAATACAAGCCTTAATAAACAATACATATTTAGCAAGCTTGATGTCATTTTCATTTTTTTCCCTACATTCAGTTGTCTTCCTCTGTTCCAGTCCCCCTTTATGCTGACTCGTCAATTAAATCTAACCCGAGAGGTGGTTTGATTGAATAACTCAGATGTTTGCTCTCAGCACACCTGAAGGGTGCAGAAGGGTTTCCCAGGACTCTGCAGAGGCCGTTTCAGCTGCTTTGATGATTCCCATTCCTCGGAGGCCCTGCACGCACGTGCCGTGGCTGTCACTTGGGCCTCCCTGTCTCCGTGTACAGCAGAGAAGCTGAAGAGAGCGCTGGGAGTTGTGCTGGGTCCTTCCGGAGGCGGCAGCAGCACAGCGTTGGTCACCAGGGTGGGAAAAGAACTTCCCAAATCCCGTAAAGGTCTGACCAGTTTCTTTCCCAGCACTTGGCTGTTTCCCAGCTCTAGCTGTGGTAATTTGCCTTGATATCTTTTTTTAACTGACTGATTGAAGCAATTCTGCGTTTTATAAACATGTTGCCATCCAATGAAAGCCCCTGCTGTTAGTTTCAGTTGCATCAGAACACTTCCAGTGGTGATTCTAGAGCCAGAAAGAACTCTGCTCCATCTCGACCCTCAAGAGAAAAGTTAGTTACACAACTTTAGTACTTTTTTTAGATCTAAACAATCTCTACTGTGATAGAGATTTCAGGTAAATTTTTTCTAAAAAAAGTAAACACAAAAATTTTAAAAAAAAATAATTGGGAGCCTTCGGCTGAAACTGGTTTGACTGTATTGAAGTGATGTGTTTCAGCTGTCTGGCTTTGTGGGCAACAGAAGACAGCTTCAGCCTGAAGAGATTTCTCACTGATGCTGCAGAATTGTACAGCCCTATGAGAGAGGTGGGAGATGATTTAACAGTGGGTGAAATAATCCTGCTCATCACAACCACGTTGGGTGCTCCGATAGCTGCAGTGCTGGCTGCTGGTCCCGATTTTCAATCCCCTGCCGCTGCAATTCCAAGGGATGACTCACTTTTTGTGTTTCACAGAGTTCACATTTCGCTGTGAGGGGGAAGAAACATTCTTCCAGTGTCTCTTGAAGAATAACTTCATGTCACAAGTCTTGATTATTCTTTATTTAGTCCAAGTAATAGTTCTAAAGGAATGTTCCTGTGTGCTTTTGGAATTGGTGCTTAAACTCACTCCTTAAATGTTGCTTTTGCTTGATGTTTCTGGAGTTTTGGTGTGACAGTAATGCTGCTGCCTTTCACTTTGAAGCCAGATGGAGCTGGTAGCACCAAATACTGATTAAAAAGTTAAAAAATTATTTCTCTGGTGCAGTTACTGGCTGGTGATGGCAGCACATTGCACTGCTCTGAAGCTGTGATTATGCATCATGAGGGGAAAAAACCAATTTGTTTGCAGGTAGTCGCACCAAAAGTAATGGAACTGAATAATTAAATCTTCATGGAGATTATGTTTTGCTGGGAGTGAGCTGAGCTTGTAGAGCAAATGATGAGGTTGAACCTACACTGAGGTGTGAGGGCAGAAACAAGCAGACAGAAATTCAAGATTACTTCTCTTCCATAAAACATTGTGCTCATAGGGCCAGACTGATTTTTTTCTCTCTCATTTTCGGGAGATGGAAATAGGGGATGTAAAATTTAAAGTTGTACTTCCTTTTTTTCCCCCACCCTTTACAGTACTGTTTATATTCAAAGATGTTTCTTCACAAAATACTTGATATTTCTTTGGAGATCTTTAAGGTATTTATGAATTTACTCAAAGAGTATTAGTGAGATCTCAGTAAAAAACCCAGTATTTATTTCTAAGCATTAGACTGACCACAGTGCACTACAGAGCAGGGGCAAGTGGTTTGCTTTTCCTCTTTAATAATGAGGGGTTTTGTTTGGCCGGAGGAGATGGAAATTCCAGTAAATGCGGCCATAAAAAACCCTTGTAGGCAGAGATAATACAAAACTATCAAAAGAAAACTAACTGATGTAATGTTACTGCCCTTTGCTGGTTTCTGCACCTACTGAGAAAAGTAGCTGAGAGGAGTAAGGGAAGTTTAGTTAAAATAGCAGATAAATGCAGAACGAGGGACAAACGTCTGATGGAGGGAAGTGTGTTTTGATGCAATGCTCCTTTTCCCGGTCTCTCAGCTACTTTGAATTCTTTATGTTGAACAATCTGTTTCCCTTGGAAAAAGCTCTGGCTCTCGCTGACGACGGTGCTCAGCATCTGCTCATTTCAGGAGAAGGCTGTTCGCTGGTTTTGGGAAAGTGCAGGTTTTTAATTGGAGTTTGTGATCCTGCCCAAGAACAGAGCGAGTGTAGCTGTGGCTGGGGCTGGGATCACTGCCTTGGCTGTAGCCTGCCTTGTCCACAGCTCCTTTGAGAAGGAGCAGCTCTTGTTCAGCCTATTTTTAGAATTAAGGGAGTTGAGTCAGAATGTTGAAATGACTTAATTGGGGTGTGACTTGGCAGAGGGAGATTTTGGATTTCACAAGAAACATGGTTCAGCCCCATGGACTGTTCCATAGCTGACATCATTCCCACAGTGCGACTTCCCAGTTCACATCTCTTGGTGCTTTCACCTAATGTGAGGGTGAAGGGAATTGTCTTGGGCATGGATGTTAGCAATTTCGCAGCTTTCCTGTCTTCAGAAATGTTATGTTGATTAAAAAAAGCTTTCAGATTGCCTGTTGCAGAGGCAGTGCTGCATTGCACGTGCAGTGCGATGGCAGCCGCTGATGTTTCTCATTTCCCTGCCAGAGCATAAGCAGGGCAGGGCTTTAGCAATTGCAAGAACAGCTTTTGTTCCCTGGTACAATATGGGATTAATTTCCTCGTTTTATGTAGTATCATTATTTCAGGGCACCTTTGTAATCCCTTGGGAAATGCTACACGGAAGAGTGCTGACTTGGCTTGTACCTCCTCGTTTTGCTTCCCGTAGCATCCCTGATCTCCCCTTTGTTCGCGTGCTCAGGTGAGTTTCTGCCAGCACGGGCAAGACCTTGGAGATGTGCTTTCTTCAACATGCAGGACTTTATGGAACTGGCATCAACACTGTCTTTTACTGAATCTCCTTCAATTTGGAGAGCGTAGGAGGGTTTATGCCATCTGTCTGTTTATAAGTTATTCAAGAAATTATTTTTACCTGGGATGTTACCATGACAACAGACAGACAGTAAAGTCTTCACCAAATGCATTTCTAATGTCCAACTGCTGCTAAATCAGTAGGATCTGGTGTTTTGCTATGGTTTCAATAATGAAGACAGTGGGAAAGAGGTGTAAATACTTGTTTTACCAAATATACATTCTCCAGGTATTTTTAGATTATTAATGCAGTGCCTTGGGCACGTATTGCAAGCAATCTCCTTAAATATTTTTCCCCCTCACCATCTGGGTGTGAGAACAGGAAGAAAATAAATTTTATCAGTAATTATACATTGATTTATATAGAAATTATTAAGGAGCTTTTTTCATTATTTAGATCTACTTTGATTTCTGTGCTCTGCTCTGTGGGTCTGCAAATTGTAACTTGAGCAATTTGATTATTGATAATGTCCAAGTCTCTGTGATAGCTCAGCATCTCCCTGGAAGTTGAGATCTGCAAACCCTCCTGAGTTAGAAACCACTGATGCAGTAGGAACTGTTCCTCCTGCTGCTGCTCTCTTGTGATGACACATTTCAGCTGAAAGCACTTGATAGCAGAGAAATAAAGTGTTCAGGTTCTTGCAGCTGAAGGCACTTTACTGAAATAGTTTTTAGTCAGTTCTGATGAAACTTTGGGGAGGTGGGAGTCATTAGGCTGAGAAGGAGCAAATCAGATCATTGCACCTGGAGGGAGAGTCACTTTCTAATTCAAGACTGCACATGCCCTGTGGTGCACCCAGATTTACCAAGTTCGGAGTTAAACTTACTGGTGGAGTAGCTTCTTCATCCCCTTTGTGGAAAATCAGCCCATTCAGGAAATAATGGATTTTGGAAGGTCTGAGGATTTATGGAGACTCTTCGGCTTTCTTAGTCCGTTGGTGTGTATGAAAATCCTTTTCTAATATAAATCTGTTCCATACAAATTTGTAAAATATTGATGGTATACGTTTATGGGAGTGCAAATAGTCTGATTTGTAGTGGGAAGAACTCCTCAGAGGTCTGCAAAAAGCTCTGGCTTGTAACATCAAAAACTGTCAGCAGAGGCTTTTGGCCACTTGTAAAAAAACTGATTATCCAGAGCTCCTGAAAACACCTTGGTGGAAGGACAAGGTGCTTTGGTGTTTTGGCCTATATTTCATAAATACACCGGTGACATTTGTTAGCTGGCGTGAAAATTCACATTTGTTAGGTGCAACAATCTGTAAACTTTCTAGACCTCTGTTCCAACCTTGAACTCATGCTAAGCCTCTCTGAAGGGCGCTCTGAGACACACGAAAGCTGAGATCCTTCCCAGCTCTGCTGCTCAGGGCTGGGGTCGGACAAAGCCTGGAGGGTGGGTGCAGGGTAGGACTGATAACAAACTGTGCTGTTGCAGAGGATTTTTGAACTATTTGTTTAAAGAGTGCAGGTTTAATCCTTAGAGGAGCTATTTTCTGCTTTCCCACAGGTGCTCTGAGTTAGAACAGGGACCAGGGTAGGAGCCAAAAAGGCTGAGCACAGAGGCTGCTCCAGAGGTGTCAGGAAGGAGCAGGTACTGGTAAGGACCCCGTTTCTGGGACAGTATCAAATTCCGAGGTACCAAAGCAGGTTTTATTTCTTAAGCCACTGGCAAGCTGTTGAGATTTTTCTCATATTTTATCCTTTTCAATCCTCACTCTGTGTCACTTCGAAATCTCCCTTTGAATCAAAATGCTCAGCTGTAGTGTACTGAAATTGAACTACTGGCAGCAGCTGGATGGTCAGACACTTAATGACACCAAATTCAGTGTTGTTATGCCCTGGTTCTTTTATGTAGTACCTGCTTAACTGAGCTAGTTTATTTCACAGGACTTAGGCTTTTTTTCACTAATGCTAGATCAGCCACCAGAAATTTGGAACAAAAGAACCAATTAAGGAGGTGTAGCTGCGTGTTGTATCACTGGTGTGAAGCATTTCAAAAATGAAAGCAAGGGAGAAAACTGCTTTGTGTCCTCCAGTTTTATATATTTGACCTCTGTAAAAGAGAAATTGCAACTAAAACATTCCTTGTTTGCTCTGACAAGGAACAAGAATTCCTAGTTTTAGCCTGTTAGTCTCTTAAAGAGCAATCTTTCAGTGTGCCTTGGCCGAATGCTTGATTTGCAGAACTTGACAGCTAGTTCATTCACTCAGCAGCAGCATCAAGGTTAGAGGCATGGTGGGGTTTTTTGGTCCAAAAGCTTTGTCTTTCTAAAAATGCCACTTCAGAACGAGGGGGTCGTGGTCAATGAGCTGGGAGAAGAAGTAAAGAGCAATTTCTATCAACTGGGAGCAAAGACAACTCCAAAAGATTTCCTGATGCTGAGCAAAGAGCAGCACTAATGAGCCCCCATGGGAAATGTAATCTCCCCGTAGTGAGTAAAATAGTAGGTGGGGAAGAGGAGTAATTTTATGAGCCAGGTATAATTTCAGATTTTTTCCTGAACTTACTGACCTTGCTGAGGATGGGAAAACACTGCAAGCTGCTAATTCAGTTATTTCAAAGAACATGATAGCAGAAGATGAAAAGGAAGGTATTAATAAAAGAGCAGCAGACAGAGTGATCTTTAGACAGATTTTTAAAAGCTACTAATCCATTAGAGTTTATTTTAAATAACAAATACAAGCAAGGATGTGAACCTGCAGATCACAAATTGCACAGAGGTTCCTCCTGTTAAATTCCAAAAGCCTCCTGGTGAAATGGGAGTGGGTTGTGAGGCACAGCCATCCTCAGAAACATATTCAAAATTGTCATCTGCTCTGGGGACTGTGACCTGCGTTGGGACTCCAGAGAACCCCCAGCCCCTTTTCCTCTCACCTCCTCCTGACGGGCTGATGCTGCACAAGGTGAGTGGCCCGCTGAGGTGATGAAGAGGGTGAGTAAAAACATCCCAGGCCTTTGTGAAGCTGTGCTTTTGTGCTTGTCAGTCGGTGCACAGATGCAGTTTTTCCTCAGAAATGCTCGGAGCATGGAGGTCATTAGCAGTCAAAAGCCTGTGGAAAGCCTGTTCTACAAGAGGGGGCCAGGGAAGAGAAACCTGAGCAGAGGGAAGGGCGAAGGTGGCAAATGTGAAAGCAACCCTGAGATTTTTGGGTTTTGTTTTTTTTTTGGTTGGTTGGTTGGTTGGGTTTTTTTTGTTTGTTTTGTTTTGTTTTTTTAAGTGTGAGGACATGGTTATATCAAAGGGAAAGATGGGGAGGAGGGGAAAACAAGTGGTGCACAGTGTGTGCTGTCATCAGCTTCCCCAGCACACCTGCAGTGAGCAGCCCACATGGGCTTTCCTGAGAGGCTTGTGGCTGCTGCAGCATCCCTCAGCTGTTGCTCATAGAGCAATAAAGGTGGTGTTTGAATTATTCCCGGGATCCCAGCTGTGCCATTAGTCAGCCTGGCGAGGTTTGTCCAGAGGCACAAAGCATCTCTAGCCTGGTGACTGCAGCACACGTTCAGTGTGTTTGAAAGATTAGTTACAGGAGCCAGCACATCACAGAGAAAAGGAGGTTTCTAGGCAGTACCTCTCTGACACCTCTGCCCACAGGAAATGTTGTACAAACGCAGGCTCAGAGTCCTGGACAGTTAAAATGGATTTTCTTTGTGATCTTGTGTCATCATTTCCAATGCAGTTACTTGTGCAGCTTTCTCAGACTTCATTCTCCAAGGCACTTTTCCTCCTCAGCAGAATAAGAGCGCTCTGCATGTAATAAGCCATTTGTTTCTCAAATAAATCACACTCTGGAATAAACACTGGGATTTTTCTGCTGTATAATAGCTCCATGTATATCCGTGTGTATATTACATTTATGTACACACATGCGTGCGTTTTCTTCCAAGAGGAGACGTGAACGGACAAATAGTGATGGCTTTTTCTTCACACAAATGGGAAGGTGGTAACTATCACTGTGTCTGAGCTGAAGGGAATTGGCACGGCCCCAGATGCTGCTGATTTCCACTAGCTGGCAATCTCACTGTGCTTTTTATAAGAATGCATTAAAGGTATTAATGATGCTAACAAAGAGGAAAGTGGGATGATTAACAATGAAATGAAATAGCAGAGGAGGGAGGAGGTCTGGAAGGCTCAGTGTACATCAGAGACTGTTCTCAGAGATGCAAACCAGGGAAAGCAACCCCTTTTTCACAGCTTTTGTCAGACAGTTGGTCTGGTGTGACGCCTGCCCAGTTGCCCGTGCTGTAAAAGCACATCCCACGCTGGGTGGTTCCAGCCCAACAAAGGGATTCTGCAAGGATGGGTTCTCCTTCCTGCGAGAACTTGCCAATAAATAAAAAAGCAACGGGTTTGGGAAGCTCTGCAATTCTTTTACAGTGTCAAAGTGCTGGTAAGAGAAAGATTTTATTCAGGGTTACCTTTTCTCTAGTAGCAACACTGGCTTACAGCACAGGCTCTCTGTGCCAGAGCACTGCTCCCCTCCCCATTGCAATCCTGCCCATACTTTGTTTTTTAATTGAGCTCTAACTATAAAACCCAAAATACCTTAGTTCAGTGATTGGATCTACACCCCAGGCTGCACAGTTAGCACAGCTAGTGGAGGGTAAAGGATCAGCATTAGCAGAGCTGGAGGAAATGCAATAGCAAACTTCACACCAAGAAGGCAACTGCAGAGATCCTGATCATCTCCGTGGTGCTAATTTGCTGTTGCTGCTGCAGTTAACAGCATTGCCGTTTCGGTGGCCATCAGCAGACTTCACATGAGCCAAAGAGAGCGAGGCAGGGCATTGGCTCTTTCCATAGGTCCAACTGTGTGTTTAGGATGCCTTTGAGTTAGTTTAAAGGTATAGGTACATATGGATCACTCTGAGGTCATGTGATAGAGTTGGTGAATTGTTCCCAGAGTTCTAAGGCCTGTTGAATTGAGAAATAAATTCATGTGGAAATCACCAGGTTTGTGGTAAATCATGAGTGTGGTGACCTCTCACAGGGCTTTGCATCCTCCTCTGGCACACAGATTCCTTAGGCTGTGTGTGCTCTGCTGCTCCCTGGCTGGGCTTCTGTTCCCTGTGGGATGAGTGCTCCAGGAACCAAGAATATTTTACCCTTTGTTTGTTTTCTTTTCCTGAGCTTATGCCATACTCAGCTCTAACTTCCAGATATGACTCCCACAAGGTGGGTACCCCCCAGACTGGGGTCTTTGCAGGGATGTAGCTCAAGCTGAGGATCAGCCTGGCTTGTGAGTATTACAACCAAGTACTGAATTCAAGGATGAGAGCAAAAAACTCATCTTAGCTCCAGTCTTAGTCATGTTGGAATATTCTCTCATGTCTCTGCTCCCAGTCCTGGGAACTGAGATGGTTTTTAGGTGCCATTCACCTGGAATTTGTTTTTGTGTGTGTCAGTTTATTGCATTGCAAGGCTCTCACCAAAGCTAAAGGGTACAAAATGAGGCCTTTGTGTTCCTCACCTGCCATTCCCATTTCTCTGCAGATTTGCAGAATGCAGGGAAGGATGTGGGGAATGTAACTCCCAGCTGGCACCATCTGGAATAGCTCATGCTTGGCCTTCCAAGTATAGGATGTGATCACAGCCATGCAACTGTTCCATCCCCGCGTTGATGGGGCCTGTGTGTGCTGCTGGCATGGTTTGTTCTGAAGGAAGTTCCTGATTTTGTTTAAAAACCCCCCAAAGACAAAGAGAAAACAAACAAACAAAAAGCCAAACAAACAAACAAACCAAAAAGAAACAAAACGAAAAAACTCAAACGAATTAACCAAATGCTGTTACAGCAGAAAAAAAGAGAAAAAGATGGGCAAAACATAAAAAGCAACATTCCAGCACCTCTGTTTAAAAAAACAAAAAAAAACAAACAACAGGAGGGAATTGTTTATTTAGGGTATGAGGGGCCATGGAATATGATGTTCAGCACTGAAATGCAGCCCCCTGCCCTCGGAACCTCTGTCCTCCCCTACTGCCTTTTGTTCTGCTCCAGATGAGCTGGCTGCACTGCTGCATCCCTGGAATCATTTCCTTCTGACACAGAAGGCTTCCATTAATACCTTCCGGCTTGCATCTTTGTTTCTGGGCAATTTCCAGAGCATTAAGCCACAGCACATCCACTTATTCTGGGACTCCCCATCCCAGTCATTAGCTTCTTTTGCAAAGCCCTGTCCACTGCACGCTGCAAACCTAATTGTGCTGTGCTGTTCCCTCCCCTTTGGCTGCTGCAAAGTTCCAGCCTCAAAGAGCTCCACCAGATTAACCACAACTGTTCCTTGCTGAAATCACCTTGGTCCCTGTTACTCAAGCTGTGCTTTTGCATTTGATCTTTTAAATGCTTTGTAATGCTTACCCCACCTTTATGTGAAGCTAATTGGGATGTAACTTCCAACAGCACTTCCAGATCTTTTCCTGTAATGATGCCAAAAGCTTTTCTGTCTCTGGGGCCTGCACCTGAGTTCAGCTGTGGAATGACAGGTTTCCAGTGGCAAGGCTTTCCACCCGGATTTGACAGTGTAGATGTCTGACTTTGGCTGTCAGTTGCACTGGGAAAAGGGGGAGCCTTGGGTGGGAAGGGTTTGTGCTGCCAGCAGAGTTTAGAGCAGAAAGCTGCCAGGCAGCCCAGGAAAACAGCCCCCACGTCCTCCTGCTTCCACTGGCCAGTTCGCAGCGCTGCTTTGCTCCATCCCAGTTCCACCTCCCTTCTCCCTGCTTTAATTTATTTGCAGACACTTGGGTGTCAGCTCCTCGTGCCTTACGCTCCAAGCCTACAACTCGGCTGCCCCCGGATCTGGCATCCTTGTGCCTTGGCACTAACACTGCACAACCTCTCCTGCTGCAGGACCCCAGGGGATGGCTTTTATGAGGGTGCTGCCCTAAAAGTAACCCCTCTAAAATGGAAATTGCCCATTTCCAAGCATGTGATACAAGTCCTCTCTCTGGGAGCTGACGTACAAGCTCCTGACAAATTATCTCATGTGCACATACCACCTCCTCTTCTCCCTTGCTTCTGCCTTTTTTCTTTCTTTTTTTTTTTCCATCTGAATGCGAGAGATCTGGCACATCATACTAGGTGATTTCTGTAGGTCTCATCTAAATACCACTCCTCCTTTGGAGATGCTGTTGGGGATAAGGTGGGCTAGGAGGCAGCTTCTTGTGTTGTGCAATAGCTAAAACGAAGCTCAGCAGCTGCAAGCAAGCCTTTGATCACTGCTTTGCACAAAACATGAAGCTCTCTGAATCAGCTGGCATTTCCATATGGGAGGAGATGCAAGCTTTGCTGGAACGAGGTGGGGGAAGGTTGGATGTTACCACCACCAACGCAGTGAAGTGCTCAGGAGCATCCATTCTCCCTGGAGACTGGGTTAATTTGGAGGGGCAAGGCCGGGGAAGAGGAGATTTGTGTTGCCTCTGTGTAAGGAGAAGGAGCATGTTCATGTGGGTCTCAGTTGGGAAGCCTGTGGAAATGAGGGACAACTAGTTTTTAGGTGAAGACTGCAACCTTCTCCCATCCTTATGGGCAGAAAGGACTTCAGACCGTCTGGTTTATCACAGTGGTCATCTGCAGACCAGCAGGAAAGGCTTTGCTCCTTGCACTCTCCCAATCTTGTCCTTTCAGACACGAGCTCTTGGCCAACGCGCCGTGGAAGTGGCAGCCCTGGCATCCAGAACTGCTGCTGTGAGAGAAAGGACCGGGGCACGAGCAGATCGCCCGTGTCTGGAGGATCAAGAGAGGGGCCCGGGGATGCAGGGAAGGAGCCGAGCACGCATCTTCTGACAGAGCAATCCAGCGCCCGCTTTGCGTCTTGCGCCGGCGGCCGCTTCCCACAGCCTCTGCTGGGATGGAGAGCGAGTGCCACCGTGTGCCCAGCAGCAGCCATGGCTCCCACCCGGAGCACGGGGGTCCCTGCCCCTTCCCCAGCCGCCTCCTGAGCCTTGCAGAGGGGCCAGCAGCCCCAGGAGGCGGGAGGGGTGGGTACCAGGCTGCAGCGTGCTGCGTTTCCAGGCAGACGGGGTTTCGGAGCTGAGTCAGAGTGGCAAAGCCGGTGGCAGACGGGCGATGGGCTAAAATGTTGAGGGTGAAAGAATGCAGTAGAAGATCCGTTTTGGTTGTTTCCGTAAGTGCCGCAGCAGAGGGGTGGCCGTGGCCTCGCCGGAAGCGGCGCTGGACTGGCGGGAGGAGGCAGAGTTGCCTTCTCAGTTCAGGATGAAATTTAATTCAAGCCGCAGTCCTGAAACCAAATTCGACGCTCAGGGCGTGTGCGGGTGCAGGATACTGAATCATTCATGGGCGGTTCGGTGACACAAACGCCGCCCGGGAGGCCCGAGGGCTGCCAGCGGGAGCGCTCCGGCTCTGCCGCCGGCCCCGGCGCGCTGTCCCCGCGGTCCCGCAGCAGGAGCGGCGGTGGTGCCATCCTGCGGTCACCTGGCCCTTTGCAGGAGGCACGGTGGCTTTGTCCCGCTTTTGTCTCCTCTGTTCCGCCGGAGCTGGCTCTGTCTCGGCTCTCCCTTTGTGCTAAAGGTGATGAAAGTTTAAAGAGGTGTTGCCTGCCTGGGCTGGGCAGCAGCTGGCGGTGGGGTTACTTAGAGGGTTATGAGAGCGGGCTGTGAAAGCGATCCCTGTGCTCTCCCGGTCCTAGACCAGCTCCTCAAACAGCACAGGAAAGCTGCTCTAAAATACGGGCAGGCTCTGCAGGGAGGGAGGATGCTGTGCTGAGGGTCCCTCACTTTCTGGTGGGAAAAGTCGGGCAGCCCAGGCTGGGAAAGCTGGGCTGCAGGTGAGGTGAATTGTCCTGACAACCTAAAAAATCACCTCTCCTCCTAAAAAATCTCCCCTCCCTTGAGGGTCGGCCATGGTTCAGGGTCCTTGAGTGAGTGCTTTGAATCCTTCCCTGTCTGACTTTGCAAGTCCCTGGTCAGAGAGACAGCTGTATAACATATATATTATGTATATGAATATATATATATATATTATAAATATATTTCCTCAGCTGCACCTGTGTAAGACATATGTTTTGTGATCCTACACATATCAGATTATCAATGTTTTCCTCTGATTCTGCAAATGTACCCAGAAAGAAGTGCAGTCAATTGAAAGGGAGCTATCAGGAGGTGACAGAAAATGGCAATCCCTCTGAGATGTGACCTGAGGATATTATACCTTGGTAATGCTCTCAATTGGTTTTGAGCTGGCTTGGGACAAACCATGTGAGGAAGTAATCCCAAATAGAATTATTTTCATAAGGCTGATGAAGATACGTCCCATTTCTATCTTTTTAGAAAAAAATGATGCTTGAATTTGACCACTTCTGTTGCGATGCCTCAACCTTGTCTTTGTATGAGGATGACAAGGCACTGCACTCTGTCATTGTCACTTGAGCAGTGACACCTTTCTGGTCTCTGTGGAGGCACAGATGAACCCTTTGGGTTTAGCAAAAGGTATGAAGATGTGTGGAAGCTTTGCCATATTTTCAGGAGAAATAGATGTGGTGCCACCTTCTGCTTGTGACACTTTTAGGCTGGAGGGACCGGTGCCACCGTGGGACTCCTGCTATGTGCTTCCCCTGGATCACCCCTGGGCAGGAATTTCTCCTCCTTCCCAGGCTGTTCCAGTGCCTCTTTATCCTTTCCACCAGAAGGCTCTTTTCCTACTCCCTGAATCATTCCTGCTGCAGGTTGGGCCTGTTCCTACCTGCACAGCCATGGAAATTGTCTGGTTCCCTCTCCTTGCAGCAGCCTTTTATGCACTTCACTGTTAACCTTTCTTTCTTAGGTTTACCCACTCATGTCATCAAAAGTCAGGCCTCTGCCCAGGCTGGTTTCTCCTCATGCTATTGCCAAGTGGTCCCTGTATTTCTCAATGCAGCCCAAACCCAAGGCCTCCCTGGCACACACAGTGGGCTGACAGGGCAGCTCCACCTGCCCTGTGGTGATTTGGGAGCAAAGACACCTATTTTTTAACTTGTCCTTAGCAACTGATGTCAGGACTTGTGCAGGATGAGCCTGTCATGTGCAAATTCCTGAGGAGCTGTCATGTGGAGTGGAGTGGAGACTGGTGCTTTGTGTACATCTGTGAGGAAGAGGTGCTTAGAGGGTGGAAGGTTATGCTTTCTTCTCACCCCAACATGGCTCCAGGCGTGCTTTTCCCCGTGGGGAGGAAACTGTGTCACTGTCCTGAGTGTGGGGGAGCTGTACAGGGGAAATGAGATGATGGTTTCTCCTCTGTGGTGAGTCTGCCATAGAACAGCCTGATCCAGACTCATTGTTGCAGCTCCTATTTTCCCAAAGGCTTTCCCATCAGGAAACTGGACTAAAGCTGTGACTGGCACAGGAGTATATCTGATCTTGGATAAATTCTCCTTCTGAATGTCAAGGAGGTGGTGCCTGCAACTGGAAGTGACTTGGTGGCAGTGCTGTCCTTGCTGTGTGACTAACGGTGTGGCTCTGGGGGCTTTTTTCAGCTGAGCAGCCTGTGGGGTGTGTGACTTCCTGGAGGAGGTGCCTCCAGCTGAACCACAGCAGAGCTGAGCCGCTGAGCCAGCCAGGAATTGCTGCAGGATCACCACCAGCCGTGGCTAAGGAGCTGGCACAGAAGTGGGACCATATCCTTGAGGGACCTGTGAATCCACACTGAGCAGCAGAGATGATGGAGAAGGGGCAGAGCAGTTTATGGGCACACGGATGTCTCTGTGCAATAACTCTGCTCCCTGGTGACTGAGCCTTGACTTACCTACAGAGGGGTCAGCGTAGGAGCAGGGAACGTGCAACATGAAGCCACGGCCGGCTGCACTGCCAGCCTTCCCCGCTCTTTCCTGCAGCCTCCCCGGCTGTCACATCGGCGGGGAGGGCTCCTTGCAGCGCCGTGGCCCCAGAGCTTGGTGGGGTTTGTGTGACCCCCCCGGCCGTGCTGCAGCCGCTGGCTCTGCCTGGAGCAGGGGTGGGGACGGCTGCTGCCAGGCGCTCTGGAGCAAGAGGTGTGGTAGCACTGGAGGGGGCTTTGTGTGAGGGAAGAGGGTTACATCTAGGTGATCAAATTTAATAAATCCCCTCTTGGCTAAGAACGGAGCACGCAGTACGCCTGAGGAAGAACATTTGGGAATTGAGGCAGTCCTGTTCGCTGAGGAGTTTGTGCAACACCCTCCCTGGCAAACCTGGAGAGGGATCTGATCCAGGATAAGAACCCATCTTGCACCATCTTGGCACAACCGATCTTGAGTCTCAATCCCAATCTGGGGACCAGGCCCGGTGTGGTCCAATGGGCCCCATAGAGCCCCCACAAGTTACCTGCATTCCTTCAGAGCTGTCCTTGGCCTCTTGGTGGCCCCTGGAGGAGGCCAGCAGCTTTCCTGCTGCACTGCAGATTACCCTGGAGCGGCTCGCTCCCTTCTCTCAATGTCAGCTTTACTTTTATCAGGATCTGTCTCCCTGCGCTTGGCTTCTTATTCCTCCCTACCAGCTTTGCAAAGAACCAAGGACTTGTTCAAGAGCAGAACTGCCCTGTGGCTGGACATCTGCCCCCACAGGGCTGCATGGAAGAGATATGGGGTGTTGCCTTCCCCCAGCAGTGAATCCAGTCACCGCGTAGCCCAGCTTACACTGGGGGCAAATGAGGTCAAAATGCGTCCTGTGACATTGCAGCACACGAGGGACGTGGGAGCAAGCAAGTCCCCGACACCTCAGTACCTGTGCTGATGTATTGGGAAAGAGGGAGGGGAAAAATCCAGCTTCTTTTAAGGATCTCTGTGCCCCTAGAGCCCTCCTGATGAAGCTGGGCCCTCCTGCACCCCGCAGCCTCTTGCCCCATGAGCTGCTGCACGGTACCTGGCCTTGCTGGAGCAACAGTCAGGATCAGGTCCAGGAGAGGGACGAGTGGCTGCACTGCTCCATGGAGCCCTGTGGGCATCGTGTGCTTCCTCACTCCTGTCTCCTGCCAGCTTTGGAGGCACGACCTGTCCACAACTGCTCAGTTGTGCAACGCCTCTGCAGCAGAACAGCCTCAGCACCACGCTCCTGTCCTCCATGGCCCGTGTCCTCTGCTTCTTCCCTTGCCCCGCTTCCCCCAGGAGCCCTGCCTGAAAGTCCCTGCTTTTCACAGGCCAGCTTGAAATCAAGTAATCCCACAAAGTAGGGGAAGGTTTTCTTTTCCCCCTCTCCTAAGGGAGGCGAGTGCTCTGCCACTGACATTTCTGCTGCAGACAAGGTCGTGCGTCCCACACAGCACTGCGGGGATGGAGGATGGAGACATCCACGGCCTCGGTTCCTTGTACAGACGCAATGCTGACAAAAGTGGAGCAGAGATGAAGCGGGGAGGGGGCGCAGAGAGTTGGGTGTATGCGGCTCAATCCAGCTCTACGGCTTTTTGCTGCCAAATAATCGAATCCTCCCTTGCCCAAGCACGGTCCTCAGGAAGCTCAAACTCGGGGCTCGGCATGTCTTTAGGAAGTTGAATACACGAGTCTTACAACAGAGATTTATTGAGGTCTAAAGCCTAACCTAAGAGCTGGTGTGGGTTACTGCAGTCTCGCTGGAGACTGTGAAAGGGGATGCGTGCCACCTTGCAGGCTGCGGTGACGGGGCCCGAGGTGGCACTGGGGAGGCTGCAGTGCTGCAGCCCCTCACCTTGCCAGCCCTGCTTTTGGAAAAAAGCAGGCTCATCGTTTAGTTCTGTGAATAGTTGAGTTGCAAAGGGGCTCAGAGGGGCAGGACAGGCCCCTGGACCTGTCTTGTGGCTCCGCAGAGCAGCGGGAGCCACATGGCCGAGCCCCCACGCGAGGGAGGAGCATTGCAGGGGCAACGGCAAAAATAAAACCAAGAAAGACCTACTGGAAAAATGAAGCAAAAAGCGCCCCCCTTCCTAAAATCCTCCAGAGAGGTGTTTTTTTTCAGGGAGCTTCTGAACGACACTGTGGAGGCTGAGAAGAGGGGGGTGTCCCTTTGCATGGGATGGGGGTCCCTCGCTCTGCGACGAGGGACTGCTCGTCACCCCCCGCCCACGCCCCGCTCCTCGGAGCGCTCCCTGCCCGCGGCCCCCCCAGCTCTGCCCGCATTGTCCTGCCGCTCCTCCTGCCCTTTGTACGCCGGGAGCCCCCGCAAGCCCCGGCGGGGCCGGAGCG
>WEIT01035649.1:43722-180834 GCA_013389985.1 Dryoscopus gambensis
GGGAAGCCGCTTTCTCCCCTTTGCAGCTGGGGAGCAGCAGCTCTCGGTGGGCACAGGGAAATCTCCTGCCCCCGCGGTGCCAAGGGGTTGCGGGCATCCCTCCCTGCCCTCCGCGGCCGCCTGCGGGCATAGCGGGGTCTCTGCAGCGCCGCTCCCGCAGCCGGCCCCGCACACGGTGCTTGGCCCAAAAGGCAGGGACAGAGATGCTTTCCCCCCTCAGTCTCATCCCAAACTGCGCCCGATCTCCTTCCCAATCCACCCACTGCTGTGTCTGTCCTGCCTGTTTGTGTCCTTGTCCTGCCTGTGCCTGCCCTGTCTGTCCCTGCCTGCCCCTGTCCCCTCCCTAACCCTCGGAGCTCCCCCCAGCCGGTGGCCGCTGTCCTGGCTCCCGGGGCAGTGGGGACAGCAGTGGGTGGATTGGGAAGGAGATCGGGCGCAGTTTGGGATGGATAAGCTGCAGACCCCACGCAGCCATCGAGCATTCGGGGCTGGCTCTCGAGGGGATCCGGCCTCTCCCCATCACCCATCAAAGGGCACTTGGTTTTGTTCCTTCAGTCGAGCCCTGAGCGGGTCTGGCTGGGGTGTCCGCAGAGTGACAGCCCTGGGCGTCACAGCCAGCGGCCCGGGGACCCGCTCCCAGCTCTCTGCTCCACAGACGCTCGGGGTTTGTCCTTCCCGCGGACACCCGCGCTGTCACAGCGGGCAGGGCGGTGCGGGGAGCGCTGCAGCCTCGGCTGCCGGTGAACGCCTGCCCAGCCGGGCGGACCGAGCCCCGGGCAGAGGCGGGAGCCAAAGGAGACAGCCAGCCATTTCTCTTTTTTTTTTTTTAATTTTAATTTTTTTTTACAATGTACGCTTTGCAATTAGACACGTCCAGTGGATTATTTCTCTACCTCTGCCTTTGATCTTTTCAAAACTAGACAGCTTTATAAATACCATCCCTCTGTTTTCAGCCATTTTGCAGTTCTTGTACAATTAATGTACCGCAGCGATCCACTTCTTTTCTTCTTCTTCCAATTCTTCCCAGAGCAAACAGGCACTCCTGTCCACACCGTCCCAGTGAGATTTATTTCTTCTCTCTCCTTGTGTCATCACCAGAACCCTAAAATAAAAGAATACATATTTTGCTGGACAATTTTGATGAAATCGGGGATGAGGTGTAAACCCACTGCCCCGACCCTACCACACAAGGTCCGTTACTATTATTAATTTGTAAACACCACAAAACTTTCATACATAAATGCATGATTTAAGCTAATTATTTACTAAAGATTTTTTTTTTTAGCAGTGCAGCAAATCTCTGGAGTTTCTGCATTTGCTTTGCACTTAAAAGAAGTTGGTGCAAATGAAATCAGCACATTAAAGGGCATCTTTCATTAGAGGATAGGGAGCAGGGAGGAAATCTGTCCCACCTGTCTCTGTGCCATCTACCCGGTGACCTTGGAGCAGTTCATTCATGTGGAGTTCTGTGTTTGGGTGTTCTTATTCCTCTTATTATTATCTCCTCTTTTTTCCCTCCTCATTGCCAAAATTCCCAGCCTCTCCCAAGGCACTCAGGGAAAATCCTCCGGGTTAAAGCACTTTCCTTGGCTTTGCTGCTAGAGACATGAGCCAGTGCCTCCAGAGCTGGAAGGGGCAGGAGGAGGGGGCAGAGGGATGGGAATCCACACCAGGCTCTCCAGCACTGAGGGAACTTCTGCTTCTCATTTGATGGAGGCAGTAAAAAGTAAAAACAAGACTTTTCCTAGGAGAGGAGATGTGGCGGGGGGTTAGGAGAAATTGAGTGGTTTCCATCCAAGTCACTCTTTTCTTACAATAAAATAAAACACAGTAGGTGTTGTCCCTTCTCTTGCTCTGTGCAGACACGAGAGGAAGGGAGAGCTGGGGAGGTGACTGGGGCAGGGAGCCCATGTAGGACCTGCCTGTGGAGATGTCAGGTCCAGGCTCGGCTCACTGCCAGGGAAAGATTAGTTGAATGTCACCCTCCCTGGCAGAGAAACATTTCCTTATCACTTTCAGCCCTGCCTCTTACCCTGCTTGGCTTCTCCTGCCCTGTCCCCCTAAAGCATTTCCATTGTCTCTCAAAAAAAGGTGAGCAGAGACCTTGTTCTGCCTCTTTCTTTTCTTGCTCTCTCTTTCCCTTGCGTTGGTCTCTGCTCCTGTACTTCTCTCCAGCAGTCCCTGCCCTCTCTCCCTCTGCAAACCTTTTCTGTGAGCGAGCTGTTCTTGGTGGGCATGGAGGTGAAAATCCAGCTGGAAATGATAAAATCCACTGGTTTGGCTCTTTCTGCCCCTGAAGATCTCTCCTCAGTGAGACACAAAAGAGAGAGAGATCATAAAGGCATTTTCTCACTCAGCCTAAGCCATGAATTTTAAGTCCTCAGGACAGAGACTATTTCATATGGTGTGTGTTTGTGCAGATTCAGCACAAGGCAGGGACCAAACTGTTATTTTCCCAGTATTTCCACTTCCCTGACTCCTACAGTGCCACTGTTTCATCTTTACCGGAGAGATGTATTTTTCACATTGCTCTTTTTTTTCCCCCGTGCATCTGTCTGACTTGCTCTTTGGGGTTTATTGTTTAAGACATATTGTTTATTATTTATAATATTAATAACAGGTATCATCCTGCTATAGCAATTAAATAATTACAGAACCCATTCTGGTTTGGTCAGCCAGAATGCCCCATATGGCAGGAATATACCTCAGAATGCAAAGAGCTAAATATGAACAGAGCTGGGCACTAAATGTTAGGTTTAGCTTCCCATAAACTTAAATATGTGCATTTCTTACCCAGTAGGATCCTCCACAGACCCATAAAGCAAGCGACAGAATGATCTCCTCTTAAGATGCTCTAAGAGCTTGGAGAAATTTCTTAAGAGTGCTACTTCTGTAGGCACTTGTTACCATGAATCCGTGATGAGATTCATTGTTTGCCTTCACATCCACTTCTCTGGGCTTTCCCAAGCCCGCTGTAGCCTCTCGTTGGAATCAAGGCATCCATTTGTGACACTGGGTTTTGTGAGACAGTGCCTGAGAGGAGAAGGACCTTCTCTCCCTGGCAGCTGATCCATTGCTAAAAGGTCCTTGTGCCACCCTGCTCCACCCCCTCACCTGCCCGAGAGTCGCTGTAACTGGGGCCGGTGCCTGGGCCAACGCCCAGATGGTGCAGCACATGGATGTTAAACTCGGGAAGTAGTAGAGCCCAGCCTGCCTGAGAAAGCATCTCCCCACTCATCCATCCTTCACTGACTCCCTACTCGGCAGCAGATGTGATTTCATTATGGCACAAGGAGTTCCCAAGGCTCAGCGAGGCTGGCGGCGGCAGAGACCCTTCGCTGCATTGAATCACAGCCATTTGCAAATGCCAAGTGGATTTTTCTCCCTCTCAAATCAAGGAGAGAGGCTGAAGATAGTGAGAAGAAAGACACAGACATGGAAGGTCTGAAGGGTGTTTTCCATGCCTGAAGGTCTGTGTTAGGCTTAGCTGGGGCAGCCAGAGCTCTCCATCCCTGCATTCCCACCGCCCTGATGATGAAGGGAGAGGAGTCGAATTTTCAGCCTCTTCAGTTTGCTCCTTTCCCATGACATGACAGTTCTAGTCCAGCAGAAAATTCATTATTTTATGGCCTGATTTCATTCCTGGACTTTTGCTCCCCCTCAGACTCTGTTGTTCTCTTGCATGTGTGATAATTTGAGAGAACTGTGTATTAGCAGAGCCGAATCCTGCGTGGTGCAGAGTTGACCATGGCCATGGCTCACGGACCCTCAGAGCGAGAGGCTCAGTGCAGTCATCACTGAAAACAATATTAATCACTTCCTTTCACCTTGCTGCCACTTAGCTCAGATCATAGTTAGAGCCGACCCAAGGACAAGATTAAAAACCTCACATCAGTGAACGCAGATACCAATGAAATCTGCAGAGCTTAACCAGCTCCTGCGAGCTGAGGATGGAAGGTGACACCTGGGCCACACCGATATCTCTGGGGTGTTTGATCCAAAGACTGGAAGCTTCTAGACAGGCCACAAATGGAAAAGTGATGGTTATCCATACTTTAAATATCTTTTTTATCTTGGTGATAGAAACCTTTAAAAGGTTAAAAATTAAGTGATTCATTGGAGTCAGAGTAAATAGTAACAGGAAAAAGAAGTTCGCTCACAAAAAGGTGAATTTTGTTTTTCCCTTTCACTTTCTTTCCCCCCTCTGTGTCTGAAGAGCAAAGTTTATCCAGACCCCAAAGTCTAAACTGGACATGGCCCTATGGAAGTGGACCATGAAATTCTAAAATTTCTTTTTAAAAGGGAAAACATTATTTTTTGTGCATGATTTCAACAAATGTAATTTCTACACCTGAATACGTACCCCAGATTTCAGTGAGGTGTCTGCCCAGAAAAGATCAAGCCTTGAATATTTTTCAGAATTCCTCTCTGGGAATTTGCATGACCTGGTCAAATAATTTTTAAAGCCAGTGTTGGGAAAATGAAGCAGACTGTTGATGACCTAGAATGTATATATGGAGAGAATCAGATGATATAGCTACAAGGTCATAAATGCTGTGAATATTAAAATTAATAGCAGAGCTTTTGAGTTAATGAAAAGCCAGTTAGGGCAATAAACATCTAAAAGAACAGATATGAACAAACATCCATCTTAGTTCATAGAAGAAGGTCTGTTTAAAACTCTCCCAGATTTTAGGGCCAGTTCCTGCTGGAGTGGGCAGTAAACAAGTGATTCAGATGGTTGTGGTACTGGAATTTCTCAGCCATGTACAACTGGGTCCAACAATGGGCATCCCTGGCTGGCTGCTGAGCATCCACGAGAACCCAGAGATGCTGCACTCTCCTGATCCAACTCGTGCGTGGCTCTATTCCTACCCCTGTCAGCCTGGGCACGGCCTTGGCTAATGGGTTGTACACAAAGGAGATATGAGTGTATGGCAAGAGAGAGTCCAGCTCCAACCCAGAAGGCAGAGCTTGAAATCTCCTCTGTGCTAATATCCAGCACTGGCCTCTCCGCATAGCCTAAGTCTGAGTCTGTGTATTCAAATAACAGCAGGTCAGTCATCTCTCATCCCTGCTTTATTGGTCTCCAGCCTCTCTCTGCACATGTTTTTCATCCAACAGAGAGCTTGTACCCAAATTCAGCATCCACCTCTGTGGCATGATGTCCACCTTGGCCACTTTGTGCTGCATCCAGGGAACGATCCGTGAGTCCCCAGAGTGCTGAATGTCACCCCAGGTACGAAGTGGGGAAGGGAGGAAGGCTGCAGTTTGCATTTTAAATCCCAAAACATATTTTAAGGGCTCTGCTTCTGTCTGTTCTCTAGTTTCTGAGAAAAACTCAGCTAAGGGAAGATTTTGGTAGAAACCCAAAACTGACATTCGCCTGCCTTTTCCAGGTAATGCATATGCATGCATGCAAAACTCAGGCATTGGTTGTTTCTGCCTCAGGATTAAAAGCTATGGCATGCACAGAAATAGAAGCCCATCTTTACAAAATTGCTTTTGAAAATTCCATATGCCAGTTGCATACCCTGCAAAGATGTAGAGCTTGAGGAGTGGTACAGGCATGGGGCTGCCAGCCAGGAGCATGAGCAGTAAGCTCAGCTTCCCTGCAGGTCTGTTCTTTGTCTTTGGGTCATTTTTTCTTCCCCAGCCTGTTCTTCCATCCCTGAAAGGAAGGAGGTTAATGCTAAGCATTTATTTGTGTCTCAGAACAGTCCTCAACAGCAGCACTTTGTTTGTGACCAGGAGGCTGACCCCACATTTGCCAAAATAACCTGAATTCCTATGAAGGGACTTTTATGTTTAGCATGTACGAGAAACACAGGGATGGCTCTGAAAGCTGCTACTTAAAACCCAGGTGGATTTTAAAGGGGTAAATGTCACATCACAGTACCAGGAGTTATGTCAGAAGATGATATGTAGGAGATACAGGAAAAATGTGAGGGTATTTTGGAAGAGAAATAAAAGTATCCCAAACCCCTCTGCAATTCAGCCCAGAGGCAGCCCTGACTTCAGCTGTTGTTAGGAAAACAGCAAAACCCAAGTCCTGGTGGTTCTCCACCCCACTCTGAACGACTTCTGGGTAGAATAAATCTTTCCTGCTTTTAAAATAAATGAGAGAGCTTCACAATGCCAAGGCCATTTAAATTTACAGTGAAATAACGCCAGGAAACGATCCGGGCTCCAATTTGTATTCCCGGTGTTTCGCTCCAGCTGAGGAACACGCAGCTACACTTTGGCTCGTGGCTTGGGGTGAGCGCCCAGCCCCGTGCCCTGGGAGGCTCATTCGAATGTAAAAGCGAGCCCGAAGGAGCCGTCCGGGGCAGGGAGTGGCATTTTCCTTTCCCGGGAAGGTGCAAAGGGAAAGTCCTGAGCAAGGTCGTACCCTGCAAGGGGCTCGTGCCTTGCCCGGGATGCGGGATGGGGCAGCAGGGCTGGGCTGCTGCTCCCGTCTGCCTCCCCCAACTCTTTGTTTCCCACAAAAGATGAACCTTCCCGGGAATGCTGCGAGCAGTGCAGGAAGGATCCAGCAGCTGAAAAGGTTTGTGATTTTTGTCAAGTGCAATTGAAGCAAAAAACAGCACAAAACCAAACCAACCCCCCAGCTGAACAAAACAAACCAGAGGAACCTTGTAGATAAAACCTGAAATCATTTAGGTTGAGTTTTCAGCCAGGAGACTGGAAACAGTGGAAGGGTTTTCTCTTGCCCTTCCCTGAGCGGTGTTGCAGTATTTTGGGATATGCATTTTTCCTCTTTCCAGACTTCTATCACAGAGAGGATTTCTTTGGGTTGCTTTGGGAGGTCTGGGAATTGCCATTTTCTTCCCCTTCAAAGCTCCTATTGGAAATGTCAAGACCCTTCCTGTCGATTTTCCTGGCCATTCATTAATCCATTTGATTTAGTTTTGTTTGAAGGAAAAGAGGTGTTTCCTCCTTATTTCTAGCAAAATTCTCCAGTCTGCTTTTGTAGCTGTCACAGCTTTATTTTTGAAAACTCGGCTTTTAATCTGAGAAAGCATTTTGAAGTGGCAAGTTTTCAGCACGGAAATTTGCATTTGCTTTAAATGAGCTTTAAAGATGTTTGTGTGAGTCTTATTACAGAAGTTTTCTATTTCCCAGAACTTTCATGACGTTTAAAGTCAATCAAAGGAGATGGTCATGGAGAATACCTTCTGTAGGAATAATTTGAAACAGGTTCAGTGTTTTTTGAAAGATTTCAGCTTTTTGGGATCTGGGTTGGAGCCTCCTTCTCCTGTGATTAACTGGGGCATCCCTCTTGTCTCGATGGAAATATGAAGCAGTGCCTTGTTGTTAAAATCTTTTGAAGTCAGTTCGGAGGATGAATGCCCAGACAAAAATTGCTAATATTAAGCTGCAGAGTTCTGGGAAAAAAAATAAAATTATGTTACCAGGCAGCTAAAAGAGCGACTACCTGCTCAGGATGGTCTTGGAACAGAGATAGGTGACTGGAATGAGAATGTGACCACCCATAAATTGAGTGTGAGGCTATGGTATTTTTTGCAGTATTTATGTTTTCGGATTTAGAGCTCAAAAATGTGGTTTGAAGTTTTCGTGCCCGTTGTGAGCAGACTTAGAGAACCCTCAGTTTCCAGCAGGATATGGTCTCATCCTTTGGGTAAAGTGGCAAATAGAAGAGTGGCAAAGGAAGTGAATGGCATGAAAGGAAGATGCAGATAAAACAGCCTTTTCACTCTCTTCCCTCTCTCTTTCCTTGCTTTGGGATGATTTCTATTTTATTTATGGATGTCAAAGAAAATAGCTTCCTTTTTTCTCCTCCAACAAACAAAAAACCCCAAAACCCACCCCCAAACCCCAAGAAAAGCCAAATGGGAATTAGAGCTGATTTGAGCTGAGAAATCAACATTTGAAAACTCAGCTGAACTTACCCATTCCCCTTCCTGCCATTATTCTGCATAAACTGGATCCATTTTCCCCCACTGCAATCAGCTGTGAAGGAGAACTTCCATCGATTTCAGCAGGAGCAAGCTAGAACATGTTAGATTTAAATATCTGAATCCTCAGCTGTGCTACTCAGGCATGTCAATCTGTCTTAATACTTTATTTCAGGTTATTATATTAACAAAATTCAATGATATGCTACAACAAAATTGCATTACATGCTCTCTCTGTGTTTTGAGCTATCATACTCCATACGCACTGGCATCCCTCCTCTGAGTGTGTGATTGTATGTGAGCCCCGTCTCTAAATACATTTCAAATATGTTACATTTTCAATTCTTCAAGGGGAAAAAAAAAAATCCTGGAACAACAACCAACCTAACACACACATTTCTTAGATTGTGAAAACAGATTCTCTCGGATTTGTGTCTCAAACAACGCAGAGAGAAAGAGCAAGAGCTCTGGGGTTGGGTATGAGCTGCCAGACATCACAGCGAGCAGCACTACGGGATCCTCCAGCCAAAAGAGAATCCAAATTAGTGACCTATATTGGGGATAAACTGGTCATGCACCACAAACATGATTCTGTAATTAAAACCTTCCCTGGTACAGACACAATTGATGCCCAGTGTGCGCGTCGAGGCATACAAAGCAAAACAACTACACTGGGAGAGTTAACTTTTTTAATCTGTTTCTGATGAAATGTGGAAAATACGAGCTGCGATGTGCAGGGCAGCCCCGGGATGCACGGCTCAGACACACACACGGCTGCGGGGACGGGGAAGCAAGGCAAGAAACAAATACAAACCAGGTCTCAATGTGCAGCTTAATCTCTCCATTATTTAGAGACAGAGAGTCCGTCGCTGTGCACCAGCCTCTCCCGGTGTCAGATATGCACCCCAGCTCAGAAATCCTCCTTTTCTAAACTGGGGCTAATTCTGCAGAGCGTGTGTTTGGCTTTGGGAGCAGCCCCGGGCTCCGCTCGCCTCTGCTGGGGTGAATTCCAGCACCGATGGGGCTGCGCTGGCATCAGGAGCCTTTGCTGAGTCAGGTTGTGCTGCCGCCCCACCTCGCAGCTCTGCATCTGCTGGGAGAGGGGAAAAAGTACATTTTTAACTGTTTAATGCGTGAGGTCAGGCTGCAGCGAGCGGCGGTGCTGCGGTGGAGCCAGCGCTGTCTGCCGGGGACGGTCACTCGGGAGCGGGCTCTGGGGACGCTTTCTGCTCCAGCACACGATTTAACCCTTTCAGCCTTCTGACAGCTGAATAAATAGGCAAATGAAGCAGGGCTTAATCTAGTGTCCACCCCCTTCCAAAGGCCCTGCACTAAAGAACTTAAGGAACTAATTGCTTCTGTATTGCTATTGCTGCCCAGCCACTCCTGAAAGCCTCCTGGAGGTTTGCCTTCGGTCTGTGCTCTGCGTGCCAGCCTGATTTTGTTAGAATTTACTGTATTTCCATATTAAAACAGCCAGGCCGGGGGGGAAAAAAATGGAAGAAGAAAAGGGAAAGAAAAAGAGAGACTCATTAAAACTGCATCATGTCACCCGGCTGAACTTCTCATCCCTCCACTTCCCCCCTCAATCAGCAGCAAGGGTAACAATTAGATGTGATAGCTATTCCTAATAGGCAGCAGTTAGCGCTCGCTGCTCCAGCTCTGGCTACAGCAGGAGAACCCTGGATCATCCCCTGCGAGGTTACAACTGATGAGGCTCCGACGGCCAAATAAACCTCTCCCAAGCAGGGCGGGCACCGCAGGGCTTTCCCCCTCCATCGCTCCGGCTCCGGCTCCTTTTCCCGCTCGGCACTGCAGCATCAGCGTGGTACAGCCCGTCCCGAGGCTGGGCTGCAGCTCCACACCCGGCCCCTGCAGCCCAGGGACCCCCGGCCGGGGCGGCAGCAGCGCTCAGAGTCACTCAGCCAGAAAATTTGGTATTAGGAGTGGGAGAAAAGGTCACCTTGGAGGATCAGAGATAGAGAGTTAAAAGAAAGGGACTGGGAGTGGGAGGGAGGGAGGGAGTATGGGGGGAGGTTGAGGAGGGAAGGGGACGTAGGATTTCTAAGCAGGCCTGACCCGGGAGGATAAAATATCCTGTTTTCATTGGTTCAAATGAACCATTAGGGAGAGAGTAATTTGTTGACCTTTTTGCTGCCTTATCACGAGATGAACAGCCTTAACATGGGCTTCACGTTTGCCTTAACCCCACTGTAAATCATAGAAGAATCGATTTTTTCTTTTTCTTGTCTCCCCCACCCCAAAAAAAAAAAAGAATATATATATATATATATGTATAAAAATAAAGAACAACAGCCAGGAAACCAGCCTATATTTTGAGATGATTTAGTAGAGCAAGGCCAGGTAGATGCATGCATTGGTCAGACTGTGGATGTTGTCCCCTGCCTTCCTTTTTTGTTTTTGTTCTCTTTTGGCTGAGCAAGTGAGAACCAGGGCTGTGCAAAGGCTCTGCTTCCTTTGGGAATTCAGGCTGGAGGACAGTGATTTTCCTCTTATTTCCATCAGCCTGGCTTGGCAGTGGTTCCAATGAAGTCAGTTTGCACTCTCCTACAGCCAGTCTCTTTCCCCAGCTCCTGCAGATAGTCTGGCATGATTTTGGCCTAAGAAGGGCAGGGCCGACATGAAGGTTTGGTTGAAATGACAGTTTTAGAGTTCGCTGTGGACCTTCCATGCAAGGTTGCCATCTGTGCAAGGAAATGGAGCTCGCAGAGTTTGGAATATGTCAGCTTGCTGGGGGTGTACCCAGAGGCTGCTCATTGCTGAGCCCAAACCACGCTCAGATCTTGTGAGGGACTGGCTTTTCTTGGGTTTCACTCTAAACCTGGATTTGCAAACTTTGGAGGCTTCAGAAGTCTGAGCCCTGAACACCAACAACAGATACGCCCAGTATGTTGCAGCAGAACCGAACATTTTTAAAAAGCATTGAAAGTTGTCTGCTTTGGCATGGGAAGAAACCACCAAAAAGCTTCCCCTGTGTCCAGGTTGGTTTTGGATTATCAGTCCTAGGGTGTCTTGTGTTTGCTGTGAAGCGGCTGCCAGGGATGAGGTGGGATCCTGCCAGACAATTCCTGCCCTTTGAGGGAATTCAGCCTCACCTGCAGCTCCTCGGCTGCAGCTCCCACCCAGCTGAGCCAGTCCAAAGGTTCCAATCTGTCCACAGTGGTTTGTACAGCTTCACTCACAATGTGGTGTTGTCTCTCCTTGGCACAGCAGGGAAAACGTTCCGCTTTCACACAGAAAAACATTGACCAACCCTAAACAGAAAATTACTTGAAATTGCAGGTTAGCCAGGATTTCTTACTTTGCGACGTTTGTGTTTCCATTGAGTCTCTTATTATAGGAAATTTAGATATGGAGCAGAAGCATCTGGCCTTCAAAGGACCCTGAAATTGCCATGGGATGTTATGATAATGCTGTTTTTATGTGACTGATCTTTTCCATTTGTCCTTTGCTCTCTAGGTAACAGCTTGGAAAATGTCACCTTTTGGTAGGTGAAGAGAAAGCTGCTCTGTGTAGGGTTTGTGATACCAACTTTTATTATAATCATTCTACATGAGATGCAGATCTTCCAGCAGCCAGCAAATTCTTGTTGAATGAACCCAAATCAGGAAGGTCAAATGTTCTCATGGAGGATGCAAGATAAGGATGACTTCTGTGCCTGCTCTTGAATATAGCATCTTCTTTGATCAGAAAGATATTTAAAATTACTTCTAGCAGCAGGCTGGGTAACAATATACCCGTGTGTGCCAGGCTAAAAATAGCCCTTGGAACTGCATTTGTAGTACACTGTGAAGTATGTGATTGCTGGGAGAGATTTCAGAACTTTCTTTTTTGCTTTCTGTCTTACATTAATTACACTTTCAAAAATATCTTTAGCATATTGGATGTCAGAATTTCTTCCTCAGTGGTGTGATCACCTTGGGCTTTGGAAGGTGTTGTTGGATTTTTAGTGGTAGCATAACTATCATGAAGGTGGATTTTATTATATTAAGAGCTTAAAGAAGTTATTCTTAAAATAAATTATAACCTGAATAACAAGCACATAACAATATGGTTTTCTAAATCCCTATAACAATGGCATAGGTCCTGTAGTTTAACCAAAAATCAATGAAAAATCAATTACAGAGCTCTATTTTAAAGCTTTTCCTACACACTGCTTACAGAGTAAACTTTACCACACGCTGTTATACGAAAGCAAAAAAAAGTGTTAGTAAATCCAGCTTCTAAACCAAAGAGTCAAGTGAATGAAAGGTGTTTAAAGTGGAAAAATAGAAGAAATTTCAGAGGAAAAAACCCTTATAACAGGCTTTATTTTCTGTTTTTCTTTATTTATCTGTTTATTTATTTAAAGCCAATGACATCATGTGTTAAGCTTTGAAGTAGGAGAGTGTTTGTGTGTGGTGGGGAAGGAGCAGGGGCTGGAGGGCTCCCTGGTGCCTCTGACACCTTTATGGTGATGTTTGATCTTCATCCCCATTCACCCCCAGCTCCAGACTCAGCTCACGCCTTCACTCTTTGGAATGGTGCAGAGAATTCTCAGGGATAGAAATCTGGGCTCTCCAGGGAAACTCGTGGAAATTCATCCATCTTCATGCCGTCCCAGTACACCAAGACTCCTGCTAAGGCACGGGGGCACCAAGATCCTGCCGTGCTCACAGCCACCAATGGTTCCCAGAAAGCGCAGGCTGTAGGGTCAGGGCTCTGGCCATTTCTCCAGGTGGTGCAGACGGAGCTGGAGGGACTCTGGAGCTCTGCAAATACATGGTAGGGTGGGGATGAGAGTCTGTATCTCCTAAGTCCCAGGGTATTTTGTGCCCCCTCCCATTTGGGTGCTCTCCATGAAGCACAGCCGTCCCAAAAGAAAGCAGGCTGGGGGTTTTGTGGAGAGGCAACTCAAGCTCTGTGGGAGCTGGGGCTGTTGGTGCCCTTGGGATTTCTCCATCCAGCATCACCCCATTTGTGTCTGTGTGCCTGCTGTCTGCTCTTAACCTGTGTGGGTACAGCTTTTTGCGTTTGTTTCCTTCTTTATTTTTCCCTCCCCCCCTCCACAAAAAATCCCAGTAATGTGCCCATATAGAGAAAAGTTTCTTTCCAGAAGGTTGTGAAATTCACTGGTGAGAATTTTAATTAAGCACCTTGAAATGTATGCAGTAAATACAGCAAAAAGAAAGCAAAGGATGGTGCTCATAGGGCCAGGAGGGACCTGGGAGTGCCCAAGGGAGGGGAGGAGGCCTTGGTGTCCCCATTTGATCCTGAGAAAACTGAGGCACAAACTGTGGTGGCACAGGGAGAAATCCTAAATTAGGATGAAGGTGAGACTGGGACCTCGTGGAGGAACCTGAGGGTGTGTGAGGTGCTGCAGGCTCTGCCACAGCCCCTGGCACTACAGATGGTCCACACCAGCACCCAGCACCCACATCCACCCAGCATCCACAGCCCTTCCTGGCAGGGCTGCCTGGATCCTGGGACCGCCTTCCTTTCTGGACATTAACAAATACCTGAAGCACAGCAGGTGCCTGCTCACACCTTTCTTCTTAAAATGTAGCTAAAAATGAATTCCAGATCTCAAGAAACCCAAGGGGGACGGGGAAGAGGCTGGATCCATCCACCCCCTTCCCATTCCCAGTATTTATCTGCCTGTGGAAAACGCTGGGAGGTGGCTGGCAGAAGCTAAATTTCAATAACAAGAATGGAAGGAACATGTGTACACAGTTGTTTTCCCTGACTGGGGTCTGCGTAGTTCCTCTGGAAGGTTAATAAATGGTATGCAAATCCTCTTAAATGGCCGTGTTTACACCACAGCTTAGTGGCTCCAGCCATGTCCTCTACTTTCAACTCCTGAAGTTTGAGTGGAAAAAGAATTTGCTTCCCCACGCTCTTTAGAGCTCTCCCAGGTTTTGTCCATGCTTTTGCTCAGCTATCTGCTCTTGGGATCAGAAAGAGCATCGCCAGAGGAAAGAAAAGGAAAGAAAAAAAAGTTAAATTTGCCTCAGCAAAAAAAAAGAAAGATGTTTTGCTTAAAGACAGGAGGCTACTGTGGTGCAAAATGAATGATTAATAAGGATAAGAAAAACCTAGTTCAACAGGGCAAATGCTCAATAACAGCTCATTTAATCATTGGCAGATTAGCTGCAAATGCAAAGTGTCTGTGCAGCACTGTGTTAACTCATGCTGGAAAGTGTTGGCTACTCCTTTAATGACAGCATAACCTTTCATTGTGCATTTATTTTAAAGTCCTCTCCTTAAATGATGGCGTGTTTGAGGTGGGGTTTTTTTTGTTGTTGTTTTTTGCAGGGTTTTTTTTTGTCTTCTGCCCTCAGTGAATTTTACAACACAGGAATATGTTGTGAGCTGTGTCACCTCTGTAAATATTGCCGGGCTGGAGTTGTGTCTTTGGGAGAGAATCGGATTTCATAAAGTACACGCTCAGCTTTGGCAACCGCTGCCTCCTCCCTTGATTTCATTTTCTGGCAGCACTGATGCTGTCCTTGCGTAATTGTCCTTATGAGAACCAAGTACACCGTAACAAGTGCATTTATTTGTTACCACGAGGAGAGTGGTTTAGCTTGGAGAAATACAGTGATCTAAGGCCTCCCCTTGAGCAGTACAATCATGGCAAACAGAGGATCTGATTCATGGGTGATTTTTAGAAATATAATTATTACTCTTGCTGATTGTCCAAAGGAGCATTTGTTGTATACAAATTGCATTTGTTATTTGCATTCAGGATGAACACAGGAGGCTCTTCCCACCGGGCAGAGGGTGCGTTGAGGGGAGGTCTAAGCAGCTTTCCAAGGTGTGTGTTTGGTTTCCAAACCAGGGGAGAGAGCCAGGGGCATCACCTGTGGCCTCAGGTTGTTGAGGCCAAACAAACCAGGGTCTCCCACTCTCTTTTACCACAGAAAGGGCTGTTTCCACACATAATCTTCTTCAGCCTCAGTTTACCCAGTTTAAGCCTGGACTACCACATCTGGGTTAGTGGGGGACATGAATGAAGGTATTGGTGTAAAAAAAGAAGGTTTGGGCCAAATAAAGGAGAAGAATTGGGGGCTGAATTAGTACTAAAATTGATACAAAGAGTTGTGCTGGGCTGAGCTCTGCCATAAGTCACATTTGCCTCCATCAGCAAGTCCTGGTGCACAGAAACCCCAAGGATGCTTTGTCAATTATTTTGTGGGACCGGCTGCTTCAGCCTCCCAGCACCACTCCCCACGTGCTGTGATAACAGGATAAGCAAGAGGCAATTTTCCTGATAACACATAAATGTTTGGTTTCTGCTCAAATTCATAGTGTAAAGAAAAACACTGTTTGAGGAAGGCTGGGTGAGCAGCAGTGCAAACGTTGTAAATACCAGTTCATAGCGATGTTAGTAATGAATCTATTCTGCTTTAGTATTTTTGTTTATCATCATCCAGAGCTTTCAAACGGCAGGGATTGTTTAGCAATAAAATGCACTTCCTGACCAAATTCCCCACTCTTTCCCCCCCTCTAATGTGTCTGGCCATCTCTCTTGGCACTTTCCATCACATTGTAATTCTGCAGGTCGCCTGTCACGTTGCTGAAGAGATAGAAACAAAGTCGTGTGTGGGGGAATTTGATCATTTGAGCTGGTTTTAAGCTCATTTCAATTAACTTGGTACACTGCTGGAGATAAGCTGCCCCTGCCTGGAGTCACCTTTACTGATAGTCAGTAAAGGATGTGAGATATATGAAGTTCACCATGGATTCATATTTAGCACCAATAACTATACAGCGATGAGAGGCTCGTAATGCACACTCTGTCATTATCTTTAGCACTTTATATATATATTTGGCTCCTGTGGCAGAGACGTTCTCGTGGCTGTTGTAAGTGAAGCATCACCTGTGTAACAGATTTTCTGACGCTCCCACTTTGCTTCTCAAATTCAGAGGAAGAGGTGTGAGCGTGATGGGCTCCAAAGGTGGCGGGAAGGCTGAGGAAGGCACAGGAAAATTGCAGCAGCTCTCAGAAGGTCTTGTGCAGACTGGAGGAATTTGTACTCCCCGTTTGCCGGTGGGTGCGTTGGTTTGCTTGCCCGGCAAGGCAAGGCTTTCCAAAGCCTTAAGAGCACCAGGGCGTGGTCTGTGGCCTCTGGTACCTGCAGAAACCTTTTCCTGGCAGCCACCTGGGGCTGAAGAAACACCAGCACAGGCACCTCCACGGAGTTCAATCCTGCCATGGACAAGGGTGTCAGGAGCTTCACGGATAAGCCGTTCTCTAAAGTCCCACTAAAAAGGTTGAACCACCTCACAGCCCAGCACAGCCAAATTCCTGCTGTTTTAAACCCTTCTGTGAGGGAGCTCTGCTGCAGCACGTGTCAGCAAGGCAGAGGCCCCCGAGCACTGGCAATTTTAGAGATGATCTCTATTTTAGAGATCAAAGCTCATGACAGGATGCAATTATGTTTAGCAGAGACAGGTGATCAGGGACTAATACTTTGCATAGGAAAGACGGGCTTGGCATAGGAAATTTGGAACAATGATGAGATTTCTTCTTTGGCTGTTGGTCAGAAGTGGAGGAATAACATCATTAAGATATTAACTGAGTACCCAGAGTGGGAATGCTCCTGTAGGTTGTTCAGCTGTAGTGTGCACACCGAGCTCTTGTTAAAATTCTCATCTCATTCAGGACTTTTTAAAAAACAACCTATTTAACCTAACTGCCAGAATTTGGTTAATAAGAATTTATCTTTTTTTCTGACACAGCCCTTTTATTTTATTTTTTCATTTGAAGGAGAGCATAAAAATTTAGGTACATATTGTTTGTACCCCTCGGACTGGTGTTTGTTTCAGTAGAAGGTGGCACAGACATTTGGAATTGCTGGCTGTCAAAGAAGCTGTGATAGCAGGGCTGTTTGGAGCAACGAGTGTTGCTGTGGAACACAGCCCAGCTGTACAGAAACCATGGAAAAAAGCCTATGGATGATGCCACTGAGTTTGGATGTGTATTTTCTGAGGCTGTGTCCTCTTCTGTGCGTGTTTTCTGTGCTTCTCTGAGAGCAGACCAGTGCCATTAACTGTGGGTTCTCTGTGGTGAGGGATGGGGACAGCGATCAATAACCAATATGTATTTCATAAACACTCAGCCAAGGTCACTAAAACAAACACAGGAGCAGACCCACAGTACCCTCCTGCTAAGTCCACATGTCCCTGGGGAACATTCGTTGCTATTGGGGTGCAGGTGTTATTTCTGCTTCTCTTTTAATTCAGTTGGTCCCTGAAGGATCTGATGGGCTTTGGAGACCTTCTGGCAGCACCTTTTATCAGCTAGCACTATCCATCTGTGGCACAGTGCTGGCCTTTCCTGTGACCTATCTGCTGTGTGACCTTGATTTTGCCCCACCACTAATCTGTAGAGCCAGTTCTGGCCCCTCAACTATTTAACCCTTCAGCATTGTAGATCTGATTGTTTTTTCAGCACAGTGGAAGCAGAAAACCAGCTGTACAAACAGCTCCTGCTGCTGCAGAGATGTCCATAATCAAGGGAGGCAGGTGGGCACATTAAACTAACGAGTTTTGCTGGAGCATTTGGGTCAGTCATTGCAAAGAGTCACTGGAGGTCACTGAAAACACTTGGTGGGATGCTGGGTGCCTTACACAGGTGAGGCCACTCCAGTTCAGTGGCCCAGCCAAGTTTAGAAAGTCAGTAAGAGGAGCTCCTACTTCTTTCTCATCCTTGAACCAGCAGGGTTTGAGTGCTTAAGAAGCCAAAAGGTAACAGCCCTGTCTTTAATTCTTTTTATCTTAAACATTTCTTTAGCAAAATTACTTGAGGCATGAGTTCTCCACGGATTGGAATTGCCAAAATATGGATCGAATATTTGGACTAGTTGGGATATTTGAAAAACTGCCATTCTAAATGAGAGAGAGTGCATCTGCATGTTGGTGATTAGGCCCTGGTGCTGCTCTGCTCAGATTAAAAGCCCCGTTTCTCTCCCTGTCAAACACTGTAAGGAAGGAACTTCATCTTGGTAAACCATCCAGTTTAAGTATTTGAACACTAAGTGGAAGTTTCTGGTGATCAAAGTAATTTCCTTGAATAATGTATTCATACATAAACCTGAAAGAAATGTCATAATTGCAATAAGGTGTCTCTGGGGAGTTTGGTTATCATGATATAATCACATCCCCGGAGAGTGAGAGGCATGAGGCATAGCCTTGTGCTTAATAACACCCCAAGGGTGTGATTATCTCATAGCAATTGCACCCTCATTGTGCCTTGTGGCCTCAAGAGCTGCAACGGGGAGAGAAAATCACAAAATTTCAGTGGAGGCAACAAAAACATGGAGACCTTGGGTATTTGGACACCAGTTTCTGCATTTTTTTAGGTGTAAAGAAAAAAGCTAGGAGCAGCATGAAAAACAGCAGAGAGTGAAGCTGTTTCCTTGCAGAGCAAGGAAGAATGGGATGCAGTAGCTGTCCTCAGCCATCTGCTGTGCCTTGTCCTGCCTTCCCTCTATTTTTTTTTTGTTTGTTTTATTCCACCAAGCTGAATTAACGTGGAGGGGCTCGCTGTGACGCAGCACAGCCCTGACGGTGCCTTGGCAGAGTGTCGCGCTGCCGGTGGGACCCGGGCGCGGCGCTCCCTCCGTGGAAAACAGGGACGGACACGGCGCGGAGGATGCGGAGAGGGGGGAGCTGTGCAGAGCCACTCCTCTCCCCATCCTCCTGCCTGCTCCCAGACTCCTCCTGCCGCGGGGCAGTGGGAGAAGGGAGGCTGTAAGGCGGGTGGGATGCTGCTTTGGACAGTGGCTGTGCTGTTGGTGTGGGAGGCTCAGAAACCCGGGGATTCCGCTCCTCAGTGCAGGTCTGGAAGTGGGATTTAGAGGAGAGGATCTCTTGCAACAGCTGATATGGCTTAAAGTTGCGTTATCCTCTGCTGGTTTCCGTGGGAGGGTGATGTGGAGGAAGGGTGTTCATGGGGGCATCACTCAGGGCCCTGCTGCAGAGGCAGAGCAGGTTACGAGAACTCCAGATGCTGCTGCCCAGCCTGTTCTGAAGTGCCTCAGCAGCCCGGCACGGATGGGACAGCTGGGTGCAGTACTGAAAGAAAACCACTGAGGTTTGGTTGTGTACAACCAGAAGGGCAAGAGGAATGAATTCCCAGCCCAGCTGTATTGCTTTGGAGGGAGTCTACTCGTGCTGCTTATGAAGGTGATTTCTGAGATCCACTCCCACTGCTTTTCCTGAAATGGAGCCCTGAAGGTGTGCTATGACTTACCAGGAAAAGGGACAGTTGGAAATACAAAACCCCTGAGTTTTGTGGTAGATATTTCCCCTAATTCTCTGGCCCGGCTGGTTTAAAATCCAACCGTGTGGGCCCAGAGCTGTAGAATTTGATTGGGGACATACACTTTTCATCAGGGAGAGTCAACATCTTGCTTCTTTGCATTTTTTTTTCTGTACCTGTGATGACAAGGAGCCACAGTTTAACTCTTTTTTTGATCATGTCAGAATAAGTGGTTGCCAGAAAACAGGAGGTTTATAGCTTTCCTCTTGCTCTCTCTGCCCCAGCTCAACATGCACAACCTTTGTGTGCAAAAAAAAGAGGCACCTCCACTATTCACAGGATGCTGCAGGGAATATATCACGTTTATAGCTGTTGGGGAAAAAAAGCTGTTGTTTAAATCTATTGTGTGCTCTCTAAGGTTTGCAAAACCAGAGTTGTTTGGGAGATAAACCTTCTTTTTTTTTTTTAATACTGAAAGATGGATGGTTGTTATGTAGGTAGGGGAGGAAAGGAGATATTTTATTGTGTGTTTTGTGTTTTCCAACAGCCTGTAGATGTGGGAAGGAAGGAAGAGAAGGGTCAAAATTCCAACAGTGCCACAGTGCAACACTTATGGGCCATTTCTGATTGTGGCTCCAAGGGTTTTGTAGAAAATCATTGTTGTTTTCTGTAGCACAGTCCCTCCCTGACAGTGTGTCCTGCCATTGCTTTACTCTGCTCTTAACAGCTGCAGAAAATGAGGGAAGGTTTTTGGCAGCCGGTGAAGTGCACCCTGAATCATCTGGGGTGGCAAGTTTGTGTTTTGGAAGCCACACTGAGAACCGTGCTGGTGTCTGGGTGCTGGGGATCAATCAGTGCTTGCTTTGGGCACTCCAGTCAGAAAGGCAAGGGCTGCCTGATTCCCTGAGCAGGGTGGCCGTGCTCTCCTCCACATCCTGAATTTCCACTTCACTATCCTTCTCCACAGCTGTCAGCTTTGGGGATTTATCAGATATTTTTTCTTGGTTTGTAAAACTTTTCACAGGGCTGACAAAAGATTGGCAACAGACTTGGTAGGACCTCACTGTGCCAGACCTCTTGTGATGGGCAGAGAAAACACTTATCTTTTGAGTAGCTACTTTTGTATTTTGGGTACTAGGGAACAGTTTGAAGATATTCTCTTTTAATTTGGCTTTGGGAAAAACACTGTATGAACAAATCTAGTGAAAAATCCTGGTGAGAGAGGAGAATCGACTAAAACAAATTAGAGAGGTTGGGTGCTTATTGCCTAGTCAGCTTATTAGATTTCTTCTACAATGTTTTTTTAAAATCTGAAAGCCCCAAGGTGTAACTAGCATGCTTTATGTTTTTATAGAGTCTAGGCAATTTCCACAAATTGAAAAATCATTTTAAGCTTTCAGAACATGTCAGAATGATGAAATGAGTAAATTCTGTCTATTTTTTGATGACATTTCCTCATTCTTGCACATGGTAGGCTTGTTTTTGTTTACTATTAGGTAATGTCGATGAGTTCTGAGGTGGTTTTTTCATTGTTAGAATAACAACGTGTGTATTTGAGGGGAGAAGCACATGTGGATGTGGATCCAGCAGACACAGGGAAGCGAGGGGATGGCTGGTCAGGCTGACCACTCTTGACAATGTCTCTTTAAGAAAGCTCTGTACTCTCTTGCAATGTTAAAGTTGCTAAGGTAACTGTGCACTTTTTTAGAGCACAGCAATGTAAATAGGTACATGACCTGTATAAATTCTCAGTGCATAAATTACTAGAGCCCTCAAGCTAGAGTAACTTATACACTTCCTTATTTCCAAATGACTTTTTGGCTTCTCCGCACGTCTAATGCACAAGGGTTTGACGTGCCCAGTTCATGCTGCACAATGTCCATGAGCATGACCCAGGGCACTGATTTCTCCCGTGGTTTTGGTGCAAAGAGAAGCCAGGATTGCTTTGTGGGCTGTAATGGACCCTCAAGGAGAGGGAGAGTGGCTCAGTGCTCTTTGCCCCTCCAGACTTTCACCCCAGCAAGTCTCCCCAGCTCATTTCTGTGCTGGGGGATGCAACCCCTTGGGTTTACTTCAACCTTGCATTGGGCAGGCAAGGAAGCTTGGGGTTCTCACTGGAAACCTGTGTCCCAGCCTGTGGCTGTGCCTGATCACCCACCTGAGTGCAATTCCAGTAGCTGTTTGAAATAGGAGGGCTGGGTCCAGAAATGTAGGTCCAGGATTCCCTGGTGAGTCCTACAGCCTGTGCATGGGTCTAATCTGCATCTCCCACGGCAGCTTTATTCAGTGCCAGCTCTGCACGGTACCTGTTGTGTGCTCCTTGGGCTGCAAGAGGCCAGATTGTCTTAGGAAAACTGAAGCTGAACAGCTCCTGCTTTGATGCCAAACTCTACAACCCACATCCTTGTCCTTTGTCCTCTTTTGCTATTGTGTTTTTGCAGCATCCCTGAATTCAGAGTTGCTGGAGGGGATAACGCAGCTCGGTTAATTTTATGCCTGTGCACACTGTTGCTGTGTCTGCACTCAAATCGTGTGCGTGGCTCCAGAGCTGGATGTTTGGGTCCTGCTGCCTTGTGATAAAAGGTGTCATGCTCCTGATGGAGGCTTCTGGTGCAGAAATATGTGCACATACACCGGGTAACACATGTCCAGTGATTCTTCAAGCTGTGTTCGGCCTGCTGCACATATGCTGCAAAAATAGCTTGACCACTTGCAGCAAACCCAAATGCTCTGAGATGATCTCTGTGTGTCCAGGGGCCACTTCTCTGGGATTTCTGGGTGTCCATGCAGCCAAAATCTTCATACTTCATCCAGATAAAATGCTCTGGGACACAGCACGGATGGGGGTGCCCAGGGGGAGGCTCACCCTGGCTTGGTGGTACTTTCTGATATCAATTAGCAGGGGATACAACCTTACTTCTGGAAATATCTGCTGGTGAACATCAGACTGCCCACATGTGCCTTAGCAACATCCCAAACAGCTCTGCGGTGAGGTCATGGACCACCGCGGGGAAGGCAGGACTGGCAGTGCCAGTTTCACAGGCTCCTTGTCAACAATACCATCTGCTGGATGGATCACTGCTTGGAAAGGGATGGCAGGACGTGGCATCTGACCATGGAGTGCAAGGCTTATTTCCATGCTTACCTGTGGCTACAAAAGGGTCTCTGTACAAAGAAATGCTCTGGCAAGGTGGCAGTGTACCCCTGTCGCTCCCCATTCCAGTAGTGAGGGGTCTGGCTGAGGCTGCTTGGATCTCCAAAGCTGGATCAGCTTCTGCTGAAAGAATTCCAGGGAATTTCAGGCTGGAGAAATATTTTAACTTGCTCCCTTCCTTTGGTTCCTGAGTCCTTTCTTCTTTCTCAGCCAGAGAAGCATCCCTGGAGACTTCTCATATGGCATTGGAGGATGTGAGCAGCCCAGTGCTGGCAGACCCAAATGGTGTCAGAAGGCAGGGGACCTACTTGGAGGCCAGTTTGGAGGGCTGCCCCTCCCTGAGCACCAGAGCTCAATGTATGGGCAGGTTCACTCTTGCTGTTGACACACAGAATCCCAAATCAGGTCTCTGATCTTCAGACTGCTGAGTTTTCCTTACATGTTCGTAGTTTTACAATAATAGTGACTTCTGGGGTGAAATGACCTGAGCATATCCCAGCAGAGAAACTGAGAGCAGAATTTAGGCTAGACATTGAAGTAGAAACCATTTCAGGAACAGGAGGGTGAAGGAATTGCTGTGGGGAGAAATTTGATCCCACAACTGGAATGATTTTGTGTTTGCTCAAGTTGTGCATTGTCTTATTTTCAAGACAGAAATAAGTTGATCTGAAAAAGTCCCATCTGCTGTAGCAGGGATGGAGCTGGTGAGCTTTGGTACAATTATACTGAGACTCATTGGAAAATACTGGAGAAGTTCTGCAGGGATTTTTTTTTTTTCAAGCAAACCAACAGGAGGTGGGAACACTCCTTCCCTTGGCTTGCAAGGAGAGTTGCTGTCTTATGACTCCTTGCTGCAATGAGAAGTTATTTCCTTTCTTCAGGGCAGGAGCTTTGCAGTCAGAACCCTCTAAGTCAGGCAGGAAAATCAGCAGTGGGTGCATTGCTTTCTGCCCAAATCCTCTGCACTGCTGGTCCTGTGGCAGCACCCATGGGTTACCCATCCTTGGCAGGTGACAAAGCTGTGCCCTGGCTCTGTGAGCGCAACGGGGTGTGCGGATTTTTGGTGGCGTTTTTTTTGAACAGTGCACTATTTTCAGGAGGAGATGGACTGCGCTGGCGCGGGGCCAGAGGCAGCCCTCTCCTTGCCAGGAAGCCAGATGCATGGTCACATTGCCTGGCTCTCCCTGGCAAGGCTGGGAAAGCTTCAGCAGGTGTGATCAAACAGCATGCGGGAGCCGCAGGTCCAGAGCCGCCTGCCTCCGAGGTACCACCACGCTTTGTCACCAGAGCCCCTGCACGGCAAAGACCCCCTCAGCCAAACCAAAAACCCTCGGTGGTGGCTGCTGCTCCTCCCTGGTGCATGCTCCGCTGGGCTAGGCTTTGAGGGATGGCTTTGGAGCAAGGAGCAGCAGCAGGATGGAAAGGCTCTTCTCCCCTGCCCTCCTCCCCCGCCGGAGCCTTCCACCTCCTCAGCAATGTTGTGGCGAGAGCAGAGCCTCACAGTCAGCAGACTGAAGTGACAGATGGCAGGTCATAAGCCCTCTCACTAATCTAACACTGGAAAAGAAAATAGGGCTGGGGGTGATTCAGCTGCTAGGCCTCAAAGCGAGGGGCTGACGGGATAGCATGCTCCTCTGACATGTCCTTGAAGGATGCTGCATCCCAGAGGACCGCGGGAACAAAAGTAAAGTGACGATCAAGCAAAAATCTGTTGGCAGAATAAGGCAAATTTTGCTAAAAATGGATAATGTGCTCAGAGTCATTCTGAGTAATTGGATTTCTATTAGCAAGATGCAAATATTACTAATAGAATTCTCTAGCAGGAATAATTTGTGCTCTGGATCTGAAGCTACCCGGCACAGTCGTCTTTCCATCCCTAATTGTCCACTGACCAGAGCTGTCTGCACCCTAAATGTATTTATCTATCAAGCTGTCTCTTTGTATGTGTGGATCTGAAAGCAAGCTGAATCCATTTAATTCAGCACAGCATTCTGGAAACATTCATGTGGCAAGAGGAATTTCTTGGCATTTGTAAGCTGTGACTTGCATTTAAAACTAATACATTTTATTTTCAAGGAAGGAATACAGGCTGCATCCCGAGCCGCCTGCTCCTGCTGGCAAACGCCCATCCTGCTGAAGTGGCAAAGCTTGTGACACCGTGGTGAAGGCCAATGTCAGAGGCTGTCGCTGCCTCCATCCTGCCACGAAATCGGTTTGAGGTCGGGAGATGAGTGTTACTGATTCGCAGGGAAACCCTTGCAGGGGGCACACGGGGTTCTAATGCCACTGGGCTGGATGGTCCCAGTGAAACCAGTGGGGCTCTTTGCTATGGGAGGCCACAAATCAGAGCTTTAAATGTCCAGGAGTAGGGACTACGGGTCAGGTTAGCAGCTCTAAAGCGCCGGGGCTCTGCTGAAGTGGAGAGTTACGGATGGCTGTGGTCCTGCCTGCTGAATCTGCAGTGGAATAACTGCATCAATCTGTGTGCAGCTGTGAGGGCAGGCACTGCTGCCCCTGCTCAGTCACTGCTGCTGTCACCCTGAAACGAAACAAAACAAACAAATCGGTGTATTTTTAAAACTGATTCCTGAGGGGAGTATATTTTAGGAATTTTTAAAATGAAAATGTCTTTTTAGCGGAACAAGTACCTGAACATGATGTTCTCCATATTTTCTGGGGAGGAAAACCTCCCACTTCTGAAAACAGCTCTTGCAAAAAGTGTTAAGGGGTTTTTCAAGCTACAGTTCAAGTTTTTTTAGCTCAAATGTTTCACTTGTTGCCCCAAAATATTTTATAAAAAGTTTTTGGGCTTGAAAACATTTTAAAGCGATGGGAAATCGTGGAGTTCTAAAAAATCACTTTGGTGGAGGAGAAACACTTGTGGGCTGGTACCAGCAGTGTTGACATCAGTTCTGATTTTTCACTTGGTAACGAGCTTGAACTAGCAGACTGCAGAGCAATTTCTTCTGGTCCTTCCTGGCTCCTGTTGGCTTTCTTCTTGGAGGAGGAAGAAAAAACGGACTCTAGAGAGAAGACACCTCCTTTTCGCACACTTCTGTATCCTGGTATTGTTATAATGGGGAAAGGGGGATATGGAAAAGGAAAATTTCCCTGTCGTAGTGTAGAGCTAGAAAATACCTGGACATAACACTGCAAAACAGAACATGATATTGAAATTTTAGTGGCTCTTCAAACCTTTAGAAATACTGTCAGTGCTGAAGTGGCCCAAGTTCATGCCAGTTTAAAGGTCTGTCCTGAAGTTTGTCTTCATGCAGAGCTAAAACGGATTAGGAAAAATAAGTCATATTTTAAGAACTACCAGGAAACTGGATGCTTCTACTTTGCTGGTGTTGAAACAAATATAAATGTTGGCATGAAAGTTTGGGGTGAAACTGAAGCCATGTGGTGTGTGAGGGTAATCTGTCAGGAAGTCTAACGAGGTTTGTTTTGTCCCAGAAGTTAAACCCTTCAGCAAGTTCATTTAGCCAAAACTGGAGGAAGGAGGACTTGTGCCAAAAAGCAGCTTCTCTGTCCTTTGGGTGCAGACCAGTGCTGTGGCTGTACCGGCAAACAACTGTGCAGGTGAGTGGAGGGGAAGGTCTGAGGGGTCACACTGTCTTCTCCAAGCTCCCAGCAAGCTTGCAAGCCATGAAATAGTCATACAAGCCCAGAATTAGGGTTGGAAATATCAGTGATCAATCCCTTCCAGAGATCCCTCACTATGTCGTCAATGACCTGCTCATGGATCTGATGGGAAAGGTCCATTTAAAAGTACAGAACCCCCAGTGATTCTCATTACTGCTTCTCAGAGAAGATTTAGCCTTTCTGAAACCCAATATAGATCAACCTTTGCTCCTGGGAGCTACAGAATACAACTCTCTACTAAATGCTCTGGCCTTCGCATCGTAGTTGGATCCTGAGGGGAGATACCTTAGAAAAGGGGTTTTGTTAACTTTTTTTTGCCTAGGCAGATGGCAGCAAAGATGGTTGAGATAGTAATGGGGGGGGGTTTTGCTCATTAAGGACATGCTTTGCAAGAAGGTACAATTTTTATGAATAAATGCCAGAAAATAGCATTATCAGTGGCATGGGGCAGGGTCTTACTGTGACCTGTTGTACTGTTTGAGCACCATAGGAGAGTGAACCCAAACTCTGTCCACCTGCTCAAAAATCCAGAGGATTTGTTTCGGTTATGGCTCAGCTCATTCTTGGAAAATCAGAGGCTTCCCACCATTATCACCTCTGAAAATCTGACGTGGGAAAATGAGTGCAAACGCAGTCAATGGATCTGTGCTTAGACACGCCCACTCTGCCGTTGGAGTGCTGAAATAAATAGGATAATATGTATCATTTAGCTGGAAAATAAGGCAAATATAGACGGGAGATGAAAAAAAAGAAGGTGTTAAACGCCGGGTCCTGTTTTTAGAGTCCTTCTGCAAGTGCAGCCGAGGCGCTGGAGGTGAAAGAGCTGCTGGTCCCAGTGATGTGACAATAATAATAAGTGGTAGAAGTAGTGGCAAAGCTGAAGGCAGGAGCTGGGGCGGGGGAACTCTGGCTGTGTAAGTCAGCTTGTGCAATTCCCAGAGCTCTGCTTATCTCCCTGTGCCTTTGGTTGGCATATCAGCCAGACAAAGAGCTTAACGCAACTTGGCAGAGCGGCTGGGGAAATTGTTTAAAATTTCCAGCAACTGGAACAATTAAGTAAGCCTTGGAACGAGGGAGAATAGTTGTCCCCTTAGGATTCCTATCACCCAAGGATAACATTTCCAGGCTTTGTCCAGCAAGAGATGTCACTTCATTTACAGAGATCCTCACAATGTTGAGGTATATTGGATATTGGTTATTATATGCAGAAGACTATCAGGAATCATCTCAGCTGGGCTAATTGTTCCTGGGTTCAGGGCTGATGGAATTTTAATTTAAGAGCTTGTGAAGTTTCCCAGAATTATAAAAGATGATGGAAAAGCCGTGGTTTTTAGAAGTTTATTATTAATATCCTGGATTCAGGGAATTTAAGGTTTCAGCCAAACGCATCCCTGAAAAAGAGATTCCTCAGCTGGGACTTACTACCCTTGTCTGCCTGTTTTGGGATGGAGACAGGATGGAGAAGCAGAATTTTGTACAAGAACTGACTGTGGCAAGGGCTCGATTCCCTGACAGTCATGTTGACGTCATGTTCTTCAATGTTTGTTTTTATAGCTTGCAAAAAAAAAAGAGAAGTGTTGCCTTATTTTGTGTCACTGCCTTTTCTAGGGTGCTTCTCTTCCCTTCCACCTCTTTCCTTTACTGAACCTGTGCTGAGGATGTGTCATTCCTTCACAGCCCCCTCCCTTTGGATGCGGGAGGAAAAAGGGAAAAAGGGGTGGGGGGGAGGAGCAACGGCTCTGTGGTACTGTATAAATAGTTGCTTTATTATCATAAAAAAAAAATTGCGCTCTAAAGATTTTTAGGATCAAAACATACCAAAGAAAATGTAAAACAAAATTAAAATGAAGTCGGTATTCACATTGTCAGCAGTTATTTTGTCACTGCAAAGCATCTCCTCAAAGGAATATTGTGCAGCACAGCAGCAGCCGAATGAAGCAAGCGGCTCCGGCGCTTACTTAAAAGGGAAGTGCAGGGACATCTTCAAACTGCAGTAATGGATCCCTGGGGTTTCTCTAAAGTCTGATAGTGGCACTGACATTTCCTGTGAAGTTGGAGGCTGGCAGGTTGTTAAAACTTCCCTGTTTTTTTTTTTTAACTGCATCAAGTGTTGCCGTAGTTTGTTGAACGTATAAAATCACTTCTCCACCTCCTCCTTTAAAAAAAAAAATTCCAGATATCAATAAAGAACTTGAGAGAGGAAAACACTATAATTATAGCCAAAAAGCTGGCACAATGCCTGCTGTATAAACCCGTTATTTTGGTAGCATAGAACTCGGTACTGGAATAATTCTCTGGGTGGAAACTTGGCAAACATGATCTCAGCCTGTGAGCTAATCTTTTCTTTTGCCTCCTGTAATAACATTTTTTTCTACGCTACAGATTTAGCCATTTTAAAATTGTGCATCCTATTACTGAGATTGTGTATGCACAAATGACCTATGTTATGGGCCTCTGGGGTGACGTGAATGTAGACAAGAGATCTGCATGTTAGATTAAAACCCCTTCGCTGGAAAATTGGTGCCCTGTAGATTCAAATACAATTAGCCTTGATCTGAACTGCTGCCACGAGGGGACCTGGCTGTTGCTGAGGGTGCCGTGGGAGGACTGGGGCCCAGGAGAGCCTGGACAAGGTTTGGGATCAGGGTTTTGGGTTGCTGTGTGATGGGGAGCGTTTCTGGCTCTGCTCCTCACTGTTTCAATCTCAGTCTTGCAACAATTCCTGTCTTAGAGGTCTTGAGGAGTAAAAGCCCAAATATTTGCACAGATTTGAGGATTCAAGTCTGTTGTGAAATGGAGCTGGTTCTATCTCCATAACATTGCAAGAGGCGGCATCAGCCACGCACAGAGACCAGTTTTTATGGTTAGCCCTTCTTTTTAACAGAGCTGAGACACCAAAACACCTTGGTGGAACTGGGAAAGAGCTCAGAAAACGCAGGACTCTTGTAGTTTTTGGTACTTTTTTTTTCATTTTGACCTACATCTTCAGTTTTTAAAGAGCTGTGTTTGCCTACACTTGCAGGTTCTGGGAGCTGCAAATGCTACAGAGACTGAGGTTTGAACTGAAATTCATGCCAGCCTGCCATAAACATCTTTCTAAATGAATATAATAAGATCAAATCTCTCACTGCTGTTGTCACTCCCTCCAGGGTGCCTTGGTGCTCTGGTAGCAGAGACTGTCCCGTGTGTTGGGGCTGCCTGGGTGGGAACCCAGGGGCAAAACTGGTGCTTCAGAACTGTGGGGTGATTAGTTCCACTTCCCTGCAGCACAAGGGAGGACTGCAGCCACCTTTGGAATCTTCTTACCAGAAAGTGGGATGTGCAGTTTGCTGATGTGCTGATTTCCAGGGAAATCAGTCTCTTGAAGAGGGATGTTTCTGGGAGTCTCGGGGCAAAAATGTAAAAAAAAGTGCTGTTGGAATTGAATCAGGCTGAGACCAGAGGTGCTCTGTGGATGCTGGTGCTTGCTTTGGGCGGGCAGCAAACCTGCTCGTAACTTCTAACATTTTTCACCTGGAGGCACAATTTTTTTTCCTCCAGCCTATGCATGGGATTGACTTTGGGATTTTTGCTCCCAAGGTGGTGCTGAGTGGAATTTGCGGCAGCCTGAAGGAAACAGGACCCCTTGGTGGGGAGGTGTGAGCAGCACTGGTGCTGCCATTCAACCCCTGTCCTTACCCTGTTCTGTATTAAAGCTGAGAGTGGTTCAGGCTGAAAAACTGAACTTTGAAGGTGCCTATCTGTGCATGGGACGTGCTTAAAAATTAGGGTGATTTTTTAGGTAGCGTTAATTACTACGGCACTTCTTGATTAAATGATCCTTTGTCATTTTGCATCAGGCAGAGATTGTCACTCTTGGATTTGCTGACTTGCTGAAGGCAATGCTCCGTGTGCTCGGGCTGAAGTTGGTGGATAACCCACAGCATATTCTGAAGAAATTTTAAATAATTTACCTGTTTGAGTTGTTCTGCGCTGTTCTGGCTGACAAGGGAGAGAAGACTTCGCAAATGAAGGGGCACCGCTGAAGATTGTGGTGACACAGGAGTTACAAGCCAGATCCAAAACACCACTGAGACTATGGAAAAGCTGCTGCTCCGTGGGTGGGGGCCTTTGGGTCAGGCTGGCTCCTGTCTCCAAGATGTGACCATTAACTGAGTCCTGAGCTCAGCTTGGCCCTAAGGGAGCAGCAGTGAGAGGCATTTGAAAACATGAGGCAGGTCATGGTCACACCTGGATGGAGTGGCCTCTGCAAGTGTTCACAGATCATATTAATCTTAAAGTGTGCCATGAAGACATCCCATTAAAAAAAAAATCACAAGGGCCCAAGATGAAGGGAACCCAGTGTGCTGCTTTCTTTGCCTTTTTCAGAGTTTGCTTTTAGCCTTTGGAGAATTCCTGTTCATGTTGCGAGATTTTTTTAGGAAAACAGAAAAGTGCATTGAAAACAAAAGTACTTTAACTTCACTTTGCAAGTCCAGGTCTGACTTCCAGGAGGGGAAGGTGTTTTGGTGGAGTGTTGGTCCCTGGGAAATGGATTTACATCTTTCATCTCTGCTATCCCCACAGAAAAGAAGGAAAAAAAGCCCAAACCCTCAAATATTTTATCTTGTTCTGCAGGACCCAAGCAGATCTCTCCCCAGGGACTATAAATTCTTTCCTGACTGTCACTACTGCTCCTGGACTCTGGTGCAGCACGTTGGGAGAGTGAGCTTTGTTCCTCCACAGCACAGAGGACATGCCACAAATAATTTAAGGGACCATTTTTCTTGTTATATGACGTTAAATATTCTTTACTTAAAAAAAAAAAAATCCACATCACTTGGCATAAAGTAATATATCCAGTAGAAGGGCAGATGCTGTTTAATGAAAGACACAGCCCTTGCCTCTGCTCTGCATCCAGCCTCCTGAATGACTTCCAGCCTGCTCGCACCTCTGCTGCAAGATGATGAGATGGGCCAAGAACAAGCTCTGTGCGGGGCCAAAACTCTTTGAGAACGCTGTTTCTACCTCCAATTCAACTGCAGGAAGAAGTAAATTGTGATTTCAGTGCAGCTGATTGGAATGATTTTTATTTTTAAACCCAACTTTTTTGAGCATCTTCTCCATCTGCAGCAGAAATCGTGTATTCAAATCCTGGGGACGTTGGTGCTGTGGGAGGCTGGGCTGCAGCCCTTCAAATCACAGAATCATCGACTCATTAAGGTTGGGAAAGACCTCTAAGATCACCAAATCCAACAGTCAAAGGTCAAAGGATGTGTCCTCTGGGCTTGCTCTGGTTCCTGTTTGGATGGCATGATTGAGTCTGGAGAGGGGCTTTTAAGTGGTAGTGGAGCTCTAGCGGCTGATGGGGAAAGTTCTCCTGCCTTTAGAGAAAAGGGCAAGCGAAAGAGCGAACTTCAAACTCCTCTGCTCATCTATTTATTGGGTCTCTTTGCAGTGGAGAAGCAGGTAACAAACTGTCCACAAATGTTGATTACGGAAGAGAAAATAGAAGGTGTAAAGGCAAAGATCTGATTCCTGATGCACTTTCTCACCTCCAGTCTGGGGGCAGTGGTGGGGTTTTGTTCCCCTGCTCTATTTCTTCCCTGATACAGAAAAAGAATTGGAAAAAAGTAATACATAGGGAAATGGTAACCCCAAACTCACCCTCTCCAAAAGCTGTTTCTCTAAGCTTTCTGTTTCTTTAGTGGACTTTAAGTTTGTCACCTGCTTATCTCGCTCCTGCTTTGAGCCTGTGGAAGGCACCTTCATGTGTTTCTCAAACTTTGCTTCAGTGCTAAGGTAAATATGAATTTTACTGTGTGAGCTGAGATTCTTGAAAACAAGACTTTGAATGCACAAATCTTGTGATTTCAAGGTAAAACAGGAGATATTTTCTTATAAATTTAACTGCTGTATTAGCACTTTTGATGTTAGGGCTTTTTTCCCCCCTTTATAATGTATTCTGATTTCCTTGATATTTTCCTTGGTTTTTTCCCTAACTCCTTTCTTATAATTTCCAAGCAGTTCAGTTCTGGCATCTGAACTTGCGTATTTGTGGGGAAGGTTTGGATGATGACTTTCAGATTCCAAGTTTTGTTTGACAGCTTCTTATTCCTTGTAACAATTTCATTTCTAACAGCCAGGAAGCCAATTTTAGAGCAGCACAGAAAGAATTTCACAGGTAGCATGAACGCAGTCAATGCAAAACCACCTCTGCCCCTGCAATGTAAACACTGAAGCATGTCCATAAATTTAACTATGACTGTTCCAAAGAGGTGCTGGTGCTGTTGGCAGGGCTGGGGCCTCAGCATTCTCAAACTGCTGCTTTTTTTCCCTTATTTTTCCTGACCTTCACATGAATTTTTATGAATGACATAGCATGCGCTTGTGTGTTTTTATGCTTGTGTCCTAGTGGGTTTGATCTGGGTGTATCCGGCATCTGCCTTGCACAGTTCCCATCTATACCATGTTAATTATATTGCTCTGCTCTGACATAATAAACACTGAGTGAGTTGTGAATAGGTTATTTACGATGCCACCTGAACTCTAAGTAATTATAGCTGCGTAATTTAGCTTCCCCCTATTTCATTTTATATATAATGCAATATTTCAAAATATTCCAGCACGTATCTATCTTTAGCTCTGTGTTTGAATGAATAAATTGTGATTCTCTTTCGAAGGTAATATATCAGCAATGCCCTTAAGGGAGGGCGCTGTAGCTCTGTCAAGAGCGATCCATAAACTAATTTCCACATAAACATAGACAATGGAAACAGGGAATGAGCACACACCTTCATTCACAGAAAATAATTCTGTGCTTGCCTGTCTGGGTCTGTGTAAGTTTAATGCTCCACTGTCAAAGCACTAAAGGAAGGTATGCAATACATCTCAGCCTAATGTGTTCTAATACAGGACTTTTCCTGCAATTCAAGGTGTTGGGACAAAATTAGTATCAGGCAACAAATATCTTGCGGTAAATGGAATGGAAGTATTAATGTTTACAGCTGGAGAAGTAAAATTACTTCTCTGGGGGTGTTGTTTGAGGCTGATGGTTGGTGTTTGTTTATGGGCTGCAAGGGTCCCGCTCCATTACCTGCTGCTGCCTGGTCCTGTGGAAACCAGACCTGTGCATTATTGAACAGCTCCTCAAGGAGGCACAGCAGGTGCTGGGGCGTGAGGGGCCCTGACAGACCCGGTGTGAGCAGGGGTGCTGGGGGACTCTGGGCACTTCCTGGGGATTAGAAGTGCTTGGACGTTGCCAGCAGCATGTGAGGTTGCCAGTCCCTCTTCCACCTGGCTCTCACGGGTCAGCACAAGCCTGTGTGGAGTGCCTGAGCTCTGTTACTTGCTCTGGCGCTCAACAGCCATCGACTTCTGAATCAGTTTCCCTTTGCCTCTCTTTGCCTCAGTTTCCTGTGCTGTAAACCCTGTAAAACACCACTTGCTTCTCAGACAAATGGCACTACATTGTTCAGTATTTGAACTAGGGCTGGATGCCTCTCTAGGATGTGCTGAACAAAAGGTTATAGATTTAACTGATCTTTCATACTGAATTAGGAGTCAGGAGATCATGGAATCCCAGAATGGGAGGGACCTTAAAGACCATGTTGTTCCAACCCCCTGCCATGGACAGGGACACCTTCCACTATCCCAGGTTGCTCTAAGCCCTGTCCAACCTGACCTTGGACACTTCCAGGGATGGGGCAGCCACAGCTTCTCTGGGCACCCTGTGCCAGGGCCTCGCTGCCCTCACAGGGGAGAATTTCTTCCCACTATCCCATCTAAACGTACTCTCTCTCAATTTAAAGCCACTCCTGCTTGTTGTGTCAGTGCATGCCCTTGTTCAATCAACCTCAAACGTCTGCATTTTTGTTTTGCAAAGTGCTTTGAGATCCTCATACCAAAGGTAGTGTAAATGCAGAGTATACCCTCTTATATCCTTGAAAACCCATCTAGTATGATTGTGCCCTCTTTTTTATATCCATAGAGCCTTGTGGGCTCATTCTTGTGGTTCCTCCACACAAAGCCCTGGTTGGTGACAGTGGCCTTGAATGGGGGAGCAATCCCACCCAGGGCTCCTGGAGTACCAAAGATGTGCTCCATTTACATCAATTAAAAGATAGTTATGAGAGTCAGAATCTCCTTTTCTTTTTTTTCCTTTTTTTTTTTTTTTTTTTTTTTTTTTTTTTTTTTTTTTTTTTTTTTTTAATTAAATATGTCAGGATTCAAACTTTACATGGGATTTGTGATGGCTCCAATTCCCGGTTGGCATGTGTGAGGCAGCACCCAGGAGATTCGAGGTTTCCATGACATCATACGGTAACTGTGAGCCTAACAGTTAATTAAATACTATATCCATGTATTCTAGTTAATTGATGCTTCCTTTACATGGTTTATTGTGCTGCAAACTGGTATTGCTTCTGTCTCAGTGAGCAAACACAGAGAGGGAGCGGGAGAAGGAGACGGTGGGATGCTCCCGCTGGCGGCTGGGGAGAGGGAGCTGTTGGCACACGGCTCCGTGCCCAGGGGCATCCTCGAGGAGAGCCCAGCGTCACCTGCACACCAGGGGCTGGAGGTGGCTCTGCGGGTCAGATGGAGATCTTTTATGAATGAGCTGAGCCGAGCCTTGGGAATGAAGCGCAGGCACGAGCAAGCTGTGCCTTTGTTTTTTCAAGTCCAGCTTTGTCTGGGGTTTTTGTTTATGCAGAACAGGACGCGGTGCTCCCTTACGTTTATGCCGTGCACAAAGGTGGCATCACCTCTGTGACAGCTGTCCTGCAGGAATGTGACTGTGCCCAGACCAGAATCTGGGATAAAGCTGGGCCTCTCCTGCATGCTGGCCTTAAGGGAGGGGAAAAAAATATCATCTTTATTTTTCCAGCAAATAAAAGTATTTTAAGTCAGGCAATCCAGCTTTACTGGTAGTTGGTAACATAACACAATCTGGCAGTGGGGTCTGAGCACTGACCTCCAGCAGCACACCTCAGTCTCCAGCAGCTTTCCTAAAGGGTGTTGAATCCCTCAAGAGAAAGCAAGCCCAGGTGGGCTGCTGTGGTCAGGCCACCTGCAGAAAAGGGCAGGGCACATCACCAGGTTTGCCTGAGGAGGTGAGCACAGTGCTAAATGATGTGCCCACAGTGAGCATGACCTTGTCTGCTGACAACACAGCTGTGTCAGTGTGGAAAGATGATAAAAATTCATAGTGCCCACAAAATTCTGCCTGATATTTGCCCCTTTTCCCTGCCCAGCTCCTGCTGGCAAAAGTCCAGGTCTGCCTTATCCTGCCTGTGTGTCTCAGTGTATACTCACCTGTTCTTAAGCTTGAGGCTCAAATGCTGCTGCAAGGAGGAAAGGAAATATTTTTGTTTCAGGGATTTCAATCCAGAATGTAATTTCAGCAGCTTTTTACTAGGAGTTCATTTGGCTCATAGTCTCAGACTGTGACAGATTTTCTAGTCTCCTGATCTGACCTTCTGCAGCACTGGGGTGATTTGTGTGCCTGTGTGTGGGAAGGAGAAGGGGATTTGTTCAATGCTGAAACAGGACTTTGAGCATTTAATTCATAGACGATGAAAAAAGTCCTGGTTTTGGCTCAGACTCCAGATGTGAACCTCTAAGACACATCTGTATGCTGCTGTGCATTGCTGACACTGGAGATCCTAAAGCATTGAGACACTGTCAAGTTGGCATCAGGAGCATTTATTCACTTAAACTCCCAAGGAAAAGCTATTCTGGATGTTACAAATGAGAATGTTTAAAGAAAAGTGTCACACCCTATGTGAAAACCAAACACTGGTTGCCTTTTTTCTCTTCCTCTTTGTCCTCTTCCCTTCTCACCTTTTCTTTCTCACCAAATGTATCACTTCTCTTCTAAAAGAAGGTGGGATACTATAAGTGTGATGAGGAACGTTTCTAAGGATGACTTTATAGGGTTTCCATGTTTACTGTCTCGTGGCAGCTTCCAGGGTGTGTTTTTTCAAGCTCACAGCTCTTGTCCACTTGCAGCTCCGTACTTCTGGTGAGGTGAAGAAACGCTTTGAAAGCCATCACCTCCAAAAGGTTTGCTTGTTGCTGCTGGCCTGGACTTCTTCCAAAAGGCAAAGTGGCCCCAGCCCCATGGACAGACACTACAGATGAAGCCAGTTCAGATAGAGGGAGAAAGACATTTACATCCCATTTCAGTAATACCCCTCCAAATTATCCCCTCTCTGATCCTACCACCATGCCAAGTGCTGCAGTGGTGGTGCACTCTGGAAAATAGTGCAGTCTTCTATTAAAGGTAGGTATTTTTTTCTGTAACTCTCTTTAGTGTTGCCTTTAGAGGCCCCTCTATGTGGCTCCTTTCACTTCTAATTACTGCACTAGGAGATTACAGTGTGGTGCTGGCGACAGAGAGAGAGAGGAAGGGGGAGGAATGGGATGGTGGAGAGGGAAAGATTTCTGTGGTAATTTGCATTTAAAGCTGGCACTCAGCATTATATCTCCCTGTTCACCCATTGTCTATAAACATTTTAGCTCTTCCTTCTGCCTCATCAGAATGAATTAAGCATTTTCATTGCACCACCAGCCTAATTAGAGTCATTTACTATGTTGACACAAAGGGTTTTTTTATGAGCATCTCAGCTTTAATACACTACAGCAACATTGGAAACCTCCGATCAAAAGGTAAATGTTTGGGGGTCAGAGATATTTTTCAACATTCTCCCAAGAATACAAACAACTTCCTGGGGAGGTGACGTGTGCGTGCAGCTCTGCTGGGGCCGCGGGGATCCAGGGCACCCGTGTGCTGCTCCTGCCTCCCACTTGCACTTGTTGGAAGGGCTTGGCTCAGCACAGAGGTGGCTTCAGGTTCTGCAGGTGCTGAGCAGCACAAAGGCTTCGGTGGGTGAAGCCAAAGGCAGATCCTTGGCATGGATGGAGGGGGCACAGAGATGGGCTGCTCCGAGCCTGAAAAGTCTGTGCGTTGAGCGTGTCTGACTCATGATGGATCTCAGGGCTTCCTTGGAGCTGGGATTTCCACATGGGCAAGCCATGCACTGAGGCATTGAGATTTTGGAGGGCCTTTCATGTCTTGTAGGCACAATATCGAGTGAACCAATGCACAACCTCTGGCACCCTCTGTCAGGAGAAGATAGCAGGGTGTGAATTATTCTGGGTTTTTGGTGTCCACACGCACACTAAAGAGATGACTGTGTCCTTGCTTAAAGCCTGGAGGCTTTGACTCTCTCTCGGCTGATTTTCAAACCTGTTGTATTGGCATAGGGAAGTTACATCACTCACAACCAAACTCCAGAGAGCAGGAAATGGTTTCATCTTGGTTTCAGAGTTCAGAGATGCAAGTGCTCTGTCACAACAGTGTCACCTTTGTGCTGAGTGAATTAGTCACACCTCAGAAATCTGCCACAGATCTTAGGAATTTGTGTGTGTTTACAGGACTGCAAATATTTTCCGCTAGTTATGCAAGTCATATTTACCAGTTTAGTGTCCTCAGGTTCAGCTTTTCCAAATTGCTGTGACATTTCACATCTTTATCAAGTCTGATCTCTCCTTGGATCTTTTCTATAAAGATGTATTTGCTCAAGGCAGGAAGCCCATGTTTTTGGTAAAGAAGGTTGGATCTTCTGAGCCTTCTCTTCACCAGGCTGAACTGTCCTGGTTTTCTCAGCCTTTCCTTGTAGGAGACACTGGGCCTTTCACCATCCTCACAGTCCTTCACTGAACTTCCTATGTGTTCACATCTCTCTTGTACTGGGGAGCCTGGTGGTGCTGGAGAAGTTCCTTGCAGGGGAACAGCTTGAATAGCTGAGGTTCCTCCAGTAATAATCATTATTCCAACCATGTTCCACACCAGGACATCTCTGGATCCCACCTCTTCCAGAGCAGGTCTGTGGTGCTCCTGACTGCTGCTCTCTAATACAGGAACTGCTTTGCAGCAGTCCATGAGATCAGCTGCCCTGTGTTTTACTCTGTCTAAAAATAACGTGTCATAGACGTGAGTTGAGAGAATGAGAACCTAACTCAGCTTTCTGGACCTTTATGGAACTTTAGTTTCTTTTTGTGCTTAAATGCAGTGTTTGCTTGGTCTGCAGGACTGGCTCCGGTTTCTGTGGGGTTTAATGCTTTCTCTGTGGGGGACAGGGTTCATTTTCCTCGTGGTAGTTGCTTTTGTCTTTAGGAAAAGGGAGCTGGATGTCCTAATCTTCTAGGATCCCTGTCACTAGATCCTAGAGCAGTCCCTGCTCTGCATCCCCTCTCCAGTGCTGCTGCCGTGCCCACTGCTCCATGGGATCACAGCCGTCCTCATCCCATGGGCTGTGCACCGTGGCACAAATCAAGAGCAGCCTACAGCCTCTAAGTTAAGAGTGTGAATGTAAATCTTTCCTTGTGGTAAGAGCTGTTATTACCTCACACACGGTGTAAAACCCTCTTCTCCCCTCCTTGCATGCAGTGCCGGGGCTCTCCCGCGCTCCCATGTGTCCCTGTATGCGTCCATGTGTAGGCACACATAAGCTGGCCACAAGCTTGTTCTCTTCTGGGAAATTAAATTCTTATTCCCATAATCCTGCCAGGCCTGATGCCTCCCCTGAACTCCTTAAACCAGTTGTTGTGCTTAGACGTGTTTGTGCCCCGTGCTGCCCAGGTTAGAGCCAAATTTCAGCCAGAGCAAATAGTTCCTACAGCACCTAAGAGCAGCAGGATGGTCTGGAGGAGAAGCCTGATCTTAGAAATGTATCCCTGGGATCACCAGACCCTCAGGCATCTCTAGCTACATCTGCATCTTGTAATTATTCTGCAGACTACAAGGAAAAGTGAAGTGTTGCTTTAATTTACACATTTTCTGGCCTCTCTGCATTTGTTTCTTAGTCAGAGACTAATGGTTAGACCACTGGACTGGAACCCAGGAGACCTCATTTATTTCAGGTTACACTACCAGCCTGCTGGGGAGCTCTGACTGAGCCTTTCCCTTCCCTCTGCTGCTTCCCCTTCACAAAGAGGAGGTAGCAATGGTGAACTTGTTTGTAAAGTTTCTGATAAAAATAGCACCAAGTGAGATCAAATATTAATAACATAGTCGAAAATAAGTAAAAAAAATAAGTATTTTAGAGGCCAAATTATTAGAGGGGTCAGTTAGTTACCACGTTATTTACATGCTAGTAGTAGGGCAGAAAATGCTTTTTTGCATTATTGCCTCTTTTTAATCACTCTGCTAAATGCTTTGAATGTCCAGAGACCCAAAACTCAGCACCAGGGCTAAGGTGGCTGATAGCAGAGCCTGGAGGGTGGGAGAGAGAGAGCAAGGGTGGGGGCTGAAGAGGAGGGGAAGGTGTTAGAGGGGGAATATTGGATGGGAAAATAGAGCAGAGTGGGCAGATTGGAGAGCGACAGATTGTGAAAGCGGGGGAGAGAGAGAGAGAGGGGAGAAGAGATCCTATTAGAAATACCATGTGTGTGCCTGCATCGAGGGCTGTGCGCGCAGGGAGGAAGGGACGCGGCGTCTCCTGGAATATTATTCAAGCAATCACATGAATCCTGTATTAGATAACTCCTCTGGTTGGTTAGCACTGCGAGGGCTGTAAACGTGTTCTGCTTTAATCCCAGACACAGCACGTTCTTAATCTCAAACGCGTCAGGCTTTTCCTGGAGGGTTCTGGGGGGCTACTTTTTTCAGGAGCAGGGAGATGCAGGAGTTCGGGGTCTCTGCAGCCTCGGGGCACTCCTGGTCTTGGGGTTCATTCACCATCAGCTCTCCAGAGCTGAGGAATTTGTTCTGCCTGGGAAAATGCCTACTGCCCTGACACAACGTGCTGGGGACGAGTTCAGTGGGGAATAGCCTCCTGGAAAAATATGGCATTTCGAAAGAGGATTAGAAAACCCCCAAGCCTTCCTCCTAAACTGCTGCAAAATAAAACTTAAAGGGTCTGAGTTAAACAGGAGAAACATGAGAAATGTTGAAATTGGACTCAAACCCCCATATCGACACCATCAGCCGTAATTTACCCCAGAGTACAGAAATAAAAATTCATAGAGACATGATGAAAGGCTGAGAGTATCAGACAAGAATCCAGAGACTTAACCCTGAATTTACTGCTCCCGCAATGGGTTTGCACTCAGAGTATTTTCCATTGTGCAGATGTAGATTTCCCAGTTTGTATTTTTGTGGTGAGGCTTTTTTTTAAAGTTTACTGAATTTGCAATATGTCTTAGAACCAGAATAGATGCAGTTTACTGTCTTTTTTCTGTATGTGTGTGTGGATGTTCACATACATGTCTTTGAGCATTTTTACTTCTGTATCATTCACAATATAAGCACAATAATTATGTTGCTCTTGCTCCTGTGTAGATTTTGAGTTCAAATTCTTTTCATAGCTCGGGGATATACATTTTACCCCATATAACATTATTAAAAAAAAAAAAATCCTCCAAGTAGAAAAAAATGAATTGATTCACGTGGAAGGGGACAAAGTGAATTGGCATATTGTGGGCAGGTGCTGGGCCAGCTTCCTCCACATGAATTTGTTAATGCGTCTTAATCCTGACCTGCACCACCCTGCCTGGCTAATGCTGTGGCCTCTCATGACCAGGAATTGCAGACTGCTGAGCTGTGTGGCACTGGGCTGGGATTTTGTCTTTTTCTTTCATTTTTTTTCCCTGTGTTGTAGGTTGCTGGCTACATTTCGTTTGTGACCTAGATAGGATTTGAATCCAATTCTCTAAATTTTTTGTGAAAATGGAATTACTGCGCTTCTCTTTGTGTGCATGTACATCTATGCTTGCACATTGCCCCCTGTGAAGAAATTTCCACTGCACAGAGATGAAAAAGTGTTATTTTGAAACAGAGCCCCCAGTCTACATTTCTTTAAATTGAATGTGGCAGCTTAACACGCTCCCCTTCCTTTTCTTTTGCTGCTCTCTTAATTTGTAAATGGGTAATTATTTGTTGGGGGTTTTTCTCCAGATTTGGGTGGATGCAACGTGGAGCTGAGTGTTGCTATGCAGATTCCTGATTTTGATGGCAGGAACATAAAGCTCTGCAAAGAAGGGCGTCATCTCGGCAATCCGGGGACGCGCGCTCCGACTCGTGCCTGTGATTTCATCCTTGCAGCAGCGTTCCCCACCCCGATGACTCCCTGAGCCCAAACAGGGGCCCAATTTTGGGCTGCAAATGAGAAGATTAAAAGTTGGGATAATGGTGTTAACAGGGGGATGGTGGACACGCGGCGGGTTTGTGGGGAAACGCCACGTCGTGCTCCCAAAATACAACTTGTGTAGGGAAGCATTGTCGCTCCCGGTTTTCTGTGTTTTGGTGGAAAACCAACTGTTTGTTTTTACAACTGCATACCTATAAAAGCATATAAATATATGCATCATCCAGCAAAATAATAGAGAAACGAGTACCTCCATGGAGTTTATATAATGGAAACTGACCATTTTTCGTTTGCACTTAAAAATAATGCAAACTTCCCCTACACAGTTGTATTCTGTCTAATTCGTCCTCTGTCAATATTTTTCTCCTTTTTTTTTGCTTTCAAGTTGCTGAACTGAACAAACAATATTGAAGTCAGTGTTGTCCCTACCCCACTGTACACTCTGCCTTTTTCTGCATGTTTTTCCTTCAGTTGCTGACAAAGGCAGGAGCCCAAATGCTGGGTGATTATGGTCAGGTTTTCCAATCTTTCCATCAGATGTATTACTTCAAACTATTAATAACTCCATTCCAGGAGAGTCATAACTGTCATGTAAATGCACCTTTCCCTGTATACATAATATAGGAACCTGAGAGGGTTTTCAGAACAAGCCAAAGAACACGATGAAAATTAATGTATTTTCCCAGGTTAGGTTGTACGGGCTGAATTCACAAATGTGGACCTTTTTTTTTTGACCAACAATTTTTCATTTATTTTTAATTTAATTACATGTTTTAGTTTTCAGGCACATTCTGAAAAATGGTCTTTATAAAATATGCAGTCCTCTTCACGGTCTTATTACATCACTACTGCACTGGGAGAGACATCTCTCTAAATTGAAAACCATCTTTAATGAATTGTTGTTTTATTTTAGGATCCCTTTAGGTTTCCTAGAACATTCAGTCTGAGTTGTCTGTCTGGAGGAATTCTGACCTAACAAATCAAAATAAAAAAATATTCTGCAGCCCTTGACCTGGCTCACAGCAACCCCCTGTGTTACAAAACAAAGGGCTGTGGTGATGGGGGGGAAATCCCACTGTGAAGTAGGAAATCAGCATTATTGCTTAGCTGCGGATTTGGAATTAAATCGCATGTAAGATTTAAAAATTTGATGGAAAATGGTGACCTTCTGTCTTACCTGCAACTGTAGTAGAAGACAGTGACCCTAGAAGAACGTGATTTATTGGTGAGATAAAGTGAGCCGTAAAATCTGAGGAGGATGGGTTATTGTCAGAAAAAAGCATAAAGACAAGGGAAAAAAAAATGTAAACCTTAATTGCCGGTGAAGGAAATATAGAGGAGGAAAGAGGGAGATGAAGGGGAGAACGAGAGCATCCCCAGTGGCAAAATGGTTAAAAGAGACGACTAAAATCCAGGAAAAAATCAAGCAGTCAAGTAGTTAATTGACTTTGCTTTAATCAGCCCAATGAATATTCATTAGTGTGCTGGTCCTAATCATGGGGGCCATGTTGTCCGCATTTAGCAAGCGCACGCTCAGCATCATGCATGCCTCAACAGCTTCCCTTCCTCTCTGCACTGACATTAAATTTAGAGGCTTTGCGCCTTCCCAGCTCGAAGGGAGCGGGATTGGCCCAGCTGCTCGCTCCGAGATGCCATAGCAACCCCTGGCTCGTTGCCTTGGAAACATTTTTTTTTTTTTTTTTTTTTTTTTTTTTTTTTTTTTTTTTTTTTTTTGGTGAGGGCCTGAGCCAGTAATCCATAGGCTTAACGCAGAAAATATGTCTTTGTGGGGCATGTGTGTATAGATACAGAGATGTGAGGCAGAGATTGAACGGGCGGAAGGCGAGTGTGTCTTCCATTGTGCGGCTTTCACAACGGGAGTAGGGTAAGGGATCCCCTCCTCCACAGCCCAAGCTCTGCTGTGGGTGATGAGCTTTACATTTTTTATTTTATTTTATTTAAATTAAAAATGCATCACCTCTCTCGGTTCATTTCCAGACCCGTTCAAAGGAAGGAGGAATATTCCTCTCTGCCGTAACCCTCCCCTCCCCACCCCGGCAAGAAGCAGCGAGTGCTTTAAGGGCTATAGGACCCTATTATCCACATCGAGTTGAAGTTCCTCCTCCTGAAGGAGGTGGGTCTGGAAATGAGCTGCCCCATAAATCAATGGAGAAGCGCAGGCACGGAGCTGGAGTCACGGAGCGGTGAGTGCGGCTGCTGCTCCTCACGTTCCGGCTGCTTCTCCCTTCGCGCGAGCAGGGGGAGGCTCCTGCCGGAGATTGGTTCAGCCAACGCAACTCCAATCCCACTCCAGCCTCTTAATATTCCAGATGTTGCTGGGGAAAAAATGATGATGTCCTGATCCTGGTGTTTTAGGAGTAGTTTGTATTTCTGCCTCCCTGAAAGCAAAATACGAAAAAAGCAGCAAAGTCCCCAGCTGTGTCAGATGCAGCATTCTGGGCTTTAAAAATAGAATTTAAAAGGAAAAAAAAGAAAAAAAAGCAAACAAACAACAAACTACCGTAATATATGCAGAATGCCTGCAAGGAATTTTGGAGCTGGGAAATCCAAATGGTTAATGTTGTCTGGTAAATAAAGCTCATCCCTTAAAGCAAATGAAAAAAAAAAAAAAAAGTCCTAACCCAGTGAGGCATCAACTCCAATGGAACAAAACAGCTGCAGGGAAAATGCGCAAAAACAACCCATCCTTTTTGGACTCGGGCTGTGCGCGTGCGAGGTGCCTTGTAAAACACTCAGGGTAAAGATGAAAGCTGCACAGGAATCCAGAAATAGTCCTGTAGAAGATTAAGCAATAGGTGCTTTCAAAAAAGCATTAGTGATTTCCTAATATTCCCTTCTATCGTGCCTTTTTTTTTTAATAGCTCTTAAGACAGAGCAGAAATGGCTACAAGTGAAAAACTAATTCAGAAGCTGCGAGAGGAATTGGGTTTTGTCTCTACAAGAGGTTTTTTTTAATGTTTCTATTATCGTTATCTTAAATTATTCAAAAGTGTCATTTTGAGCTCATGGTGCAGGCACATGGTTTAATGAAAGCAGATGAAGAAGGATCCTCCCTACTGAAAAAAAGGAGGGGGATCATTGTCCCATGTCCTGCCACCTGTGATAGGAAAGGTCCTGCTGGTTCAGCATCGTGTCCTGGGGGGAGCATAAATGGAAAAGAGGGCTCATTTTTTTGGCCCATCAGGAAAATATTCTGTAATGATGCTAAAAATGTGGGGGTATTCAGGGCTGGTTCCCAGGGCAGCAGAGAAAGGAGCAAACTTTATTTTCCCCTGATTCCCATGTCCTGGATGGCACCAAAACCCCACTGGAGATCTCTGGATGGTGTAGGGCTCGGGATGGCAGGTTGTGTGTTGGCCAAAGGTCCAGGCACCAGTTCTGGCCAGTGTGGGTGGGAAAATGTTTCTCAACATCTGTATCTGCACAGAAGAAGATAAGGGTAATCAGCCTCCAGTTCCATGTCAAAGAGAACTACTGTGGTTTGCAACATTTTTAAGTGTGAAAGGGAAAAAATCTGCCACCCGCGACCAAATGTCAAGATTGAAGGCTGGTGGCTTGATCTCCAAGGTCTTCAGCGGCTTCCATCTGGCTCGGGCAGCCCTGCTGCCATCCTGAGCACAGCTCTGTGGGGGTCATTTCCGGCAGAAAAAGATTGATATCTCAGGAGGAAGAGGGCTTTAGGGTGCCTTTTAGTGGGTTTTACATTTGTTTCTTTGTGGCTCAGTTTTTGTTGCTTTGTGTTTGGTTGGTTTGGTTTGGTTTTTTTTAATAAAATTTAAATTCACCAGTAATTATAGCTGCAAGAATGGAGAGGAGAGAGAATTGTGAAATGCATGAATCAAGAAAGAGCTGATTTAAAGCGGCCTATAAGAGCTCCTGGGAAAGATCATTTTATCCCAAGAAGCATCGAGGCAGAAGGACTCATAGGATCCAAGAGTGGCAGAGCACTGATGTGAGGCAAAGAGCTCCTGGGGAGGGGGTGAGGAAGAAAAGTAGGTTAAAAAAAATATTTACAGTGAATTTCCAGGGGAGATTTTTCATCTTGATAGATCCATTTCTCTACAAAAATTGTGTTGAGAAATTTCTCAAATGTGTTGAAGAAGCCCAGACCAAAGTACACTAGAGAAAATCCTTTACGTAGCCCTACTGAGTAGTATTTATTTTAAAAAATCATTACGGGAATGATTTTATTTTTGTGCTCTGAATCTGTTGATTCAAATCTCTGAATGGAGTCTCTCTGCTTCCTTGTGGTTAATTTTAGGAGGTGGTCCACTGAAAAGACATGATCAATTGATTTTTTATGGGTAATATACAATCCAACACTGAGCACGCTGACACTGTCCCTCAGGCCAGTAGTGCCGTGGGCTTGGCGTCTCCTCTTAGGGTTTTCCTGTGGCTTAAATCTGGTTTGTGCTGGTACAAATGACTATGGAGGTGAAGGACAGGACTGCTCCTCTAGGAAATCACCATGGAGGAGAAATAAAAAAGGCAATGAGCCCCTGCTGACAAGGTAAAGCAGCACGTGTTGCTCGGAGGACCCACGCTGCATTCGGAAATGGTTGAGGCGTTTGCCATGGTGCTGGTGGAAATGCATGAAATTGCCCTGGTTTGCATGAGGGATCATCCTGCAAGTTGTGCTGATGGTACCTGGAAATTCATCCTTTGTTAACCTGGTATTGTTTTAATTGTTCTGTTGGGGAGCAGAAAAATATATTGAGTTTGAGGATAAACTACTCTGGTGAAAATGATGGGATATCTCAGAGCAGTTTTGGGCCAGTCTCAGTTTCAAATGTGGCAAAAGGCAAGAAAGCAAAGAGCTGGAAGGAAAGGAACACTTCTCTCAGTGAATAAAGATCAAAGAACTGATGTTGTCTGACAAAGATGAGGATATACCTATGGAGAATATTTTTCTCAAAGTTTAATCTGAACAGCTGTAATGCTATGCAAAGATAAAGCAATATATAGCTTTTAAAAAAAGGTATGCTGATATAATTTCTTCTTTTGATTTGTTCTATTTTCCTTTTTTTTTCTTAGCTACAAAATATCCAGTGCTCTTGAGAAACAAGAAACCCCCAAACCTAATCCCCCAAAAGGCAAGGTAAGCATGGATTAATTTTTCTTTTTGCTTCATTCTTAAGTTATCCGTAACTTGCATTCTTTAAATGGATTCTGATCTTGGAGTACAACAACGTTGTATCTGCTGAGCCCCAGAGCCAGTGTGTGCGCAGAAAAGTGCTTTATGTGCCAGTGCTGCACACCCAGAGCAGGGATCCTCCCCAGGTGCGCCCGAGGAAGGAGCGCACACCACGGAGGGAGCACGTTTGAGACGGCTGCTCCCTCCTCTCAAAGGCTGCTTAGGAAAACACCAAGCAGCCCTGCTGGTGCCATTTCACGCCTGGTGCCTTCACTAAAGCTGGAGGCAGAGCTGGCAGGGAGCTGGAGGTCAAGGGCCAGCTCAGCTCGATGCATCACACAGCCTCCCTTCCAATCTTACCTGCCCAACCTGTAAAGCTTTTGCGGCGAGGCAGAGCGCAAACGAATCCCCCTCTGCGATTAAAGATGGAAAAATCCCTTCTTTTATGCAATTGTGTCTCTTCTCATCTCTATTTTTGTCATTGGTTGACAGGGTGGGAAGGGAGAAGGAAAGATGGGGAGGGAGGCACCAGAGAGAGGAAAATTACCACCAGATCAGGCAATCGAAGTGAGAAGGGAGAGAGAAGGAGAAAACAGAGGCTAATTCCTGAAGCTGCCCCTTGCAAACAGAGCGCAGGCTCCTTTACACATTCTTGAGCCAGGACCATAAAGCCCTAACTTAAGTAGGTTTCTCTTCCAAGAAGGACTCATCCCCTGCCTCAAATCAGCAACATCAAGCAACGTGCTTCTGAAAATACTGCTACTCTGCTCTGGGTTTTATCTTAAACTCCTGGGGCATCAGTCAGACAGGCAGTTGCTCCCATACCTCTCAAGAAATTCAGATACCAATTGCAAACACAGTTCAGGGAATAAGGAATGAGTTACAGTGCCCAGCTCAGCCACGGCAGGCTGCAAGTAGAGGGGCAAACTCGAAGCTGTCACCTTCTGCTTGCAAACCATGGCAGTGGTGCAGAGATTTGTGCCCGGTCATTTCCTGCTGAAATGGGAGGAGCCACAGTGCTTGGCTCAGATTTGTTGATTTAGGAAGTTGTCTGAAGGTTGAGATTTCAGAGAAATTTGGGATTTGGCTTGGAAGGACTTGCTTTTTCACTGAGAACCTAACTACTGTTCAGCTAACTGCAAAGTCTTGAATCAGGAAGAATGCGTTGTGTTAAATTGTTCTGCAGAACAATGGTTTTTGGAAAACAAAATGACAGTAACAAGAAAGAAAACCTCAACAAACAAAATAATATTTATTTCTGCCATGGCAGCTCTGTGAACTGAAAATGGGATGTTTTGTTTTGCTGGGCTTGTGTGCAGAAAGTGATTGTATCCAGTTGCAGACAAAAATTACATCTGGGCCTTGGAAGGGGGAAAGGAGGGTGGGAAGATCTATGTCTGCAGAATCACTGATGCAGGAAGATGCAAGTGCTGTGTTGTGTCTAGTTGCATCATGTGTGAATCCATCAGCGACTTAAAGAAACAGCAAACTCATTGCAACCTCTTTCTGTGGCTTTTCCATCTGCTCCCTGCTCTGCTGGTGATGAATGTTCAGCTTTGCCATCTCCTACCCTCGAGATGTCCTCTGTGGGAGCCCTGGGTGATTTTTCTCAGCTGAAAAAGTACCCAGGATTGTCTGCAAACTTTTGTGAGAAAAACCTTTGTCAAATTGCTACTGTGAATGCTGCACTGTTGTTGTACCAATATAATGGTTTTTGAGGACTTCATGAGTACAGGGTCTGTTTAAATTTTGGTATATTCTGTCTTAACACACCAGTAAGATAATAATTATGGGTGGGAAAAAGGCTATTTCAGCATCTAGCTTTGGGTGCAAGTGTGGGACTTGAGTCCATAATGTGCTGATTGTGAGGTCAAAGCTGTTCTGTGAAACTGCTGATTGAGTTTAGTGTTGGGAAGAATTCTCCTCCCAAACCCTTGTGCACGACTTAACGTTTTACTCTAAACCCAATCCTTCTCCCACATTGTTCACTGAATCTCAGGAGAGCTGTCTGCCTCCACAAGGAATCTGTCAGCCCACTACCAACAAGCTCATATCCGTGTCTTGACCTGCTCAGGGACTGACCGTTTTCATTTTTAGTCCAGGTTTTCTTTGAGGAAAACATTTCTGTGCCATACAAAGCAGTGTGTAGGTGTCTCTGTCTATCAGTTTCCATAATATTTTTTTAAGCCTGTCAGCTAATCTCTCCCAGTGTTGACGGTGGTAGAAGTCTCAATGATATTTAATTCCTAGTAGTTTTCCAGCATGGGCAGTGGGGGAGAGGGCAAACCCCATTGCTGCTCCCCCTGAAGGGGAGAGAAATGCACAGTTTCTGTATCTATTAGACATCAGAGACTCCACCTCAGCAGAAGGTATTTTGAAGAATCAGGCAGAAATACCACTGTTCATTTATTTGCCATTTGCTCACTCACCCATTGAAGGATTTGTATTTTCAAATGAGCAACGACCACCAGAACGGTTCTGGGGAGCTCTGGCTGTTGTGTGCTGGGCTGGGAGTTGGCAAGAAGGTGGCAGCAGTTGGGTTGGATGGATGCTTCTCTTCCTGCCCGGCCCAGGACCTCCTGTACCCGTACATCCTCATTTGTAATGATTACAAACACTTGTAATTGACACCTGAAATACAGCCTTAATTACTGTGGGTGGTTTCAGTATTAGTGGGGTTGGTACCACATGGATTTTGGACATTCTGCAGGAACACCCATGACTTCATTGACCTATAGTGAGAGCAAGGATAATGCTAGACACAGCAGAACCCCCAAAATGTTTTGCAGTGACAACGAGCCGTGTTGCCTTTGCTGTGCAGCAATTGCAAGAATTGTACATTAATGTGAGACAATGACACCGCCCTGATGTTGGCCAAGCTTTGTGCTGCTGAACTTTACACCAACGCTTGCGTGGAGAATTACTTGGGTCAGACAATAAAAAAGCTGAAAAGCTGTTGGCTGCTGCCCCAGAGATCCTCTAGCGTTTTCCACATCCCCTCATTGTGCCGTCATTTGCGCGCACGAGTTTATTACCAGAGAAGGGCTGTTGTGTTAGCAAAGACCGTCCTCAATGGTGGCAATTTGGTTTTGTCATGGTAATGCAGCGCCGATGCACTGCAGACACAAAAGTGAGTTCTGCATGGCTTGGCAAAGAGGTTTTCACATAGCTGCTGGGTGAGTCCATTGGTTTCTCAGTGTTCCTGAACAGGAGTGGGTCAATGGCAATTTTTAGGAAGGCAGATGCCCCTTGCTGAGCTTGTCTGACTATAAAGTGCTACACAAGACGTGCGACGTACACAGCATCCTCAGCCCTCTGTGTAACTCGCAGGCTGTTTAAAGTGCACAGCAGGAATGAGAACTCTTTTAATCCACTGAATTTGCTGTTTAGCATGACCTGAATAATCTGGTGGGGCTAACGTGATCTTCAGCACTAGCACTCAACTGCCTGTTATCCCCTTTGAAGCTGCAGGATATCAAAAATATCTGACTGGTTTGGACTTGGGTAGTGCCTGTGTGTAATTTGTTTTTCAGTGATATTGTTCCAGGCTCTGCTGTTCTCAATGCCAGTGAGGCTGTTCCTGTGTGAACTTTTTAGATAGGATCTCTCTCGATCATGCTACTTCTTCTGTTGACCACAGCTGCCTGTTCATCATCACTTCCTTTATGTTTTCTCTTTGGTGGGAAATGAAAAGTAGAGGAGGGCAGAGCCAGCGTAGGGAAGCTAAAAATGTGTCAGTAACTGCCTAGCAGGAGGCAGACTCTTTCCTCCAGATTGCCGGATACATGAAGGTACAGCCCTGATTGGTGCAAATTGCCGTAGATGAGAAACTATTCGTATTCATTCAAATTTATAGCAGCTCCGTGGATGTTTAAATTCCTCCCCCTGTTTAGCAGTGCCCTGATGAGCCACAGCACAGAACTGGTGGGATGATGGATACGAAAAATTGAACCAAAACGTGGCTGGTGATCTCAGTGGTCAGTGTGTGGTTACACCTTTCCACAGAAAGTGTGTTTTTACTCAAAGAAATAATCATATGGGAAATGGAGGTGTATTTTTGGGAAGGGTCTCCTGTTACTCCGGAGCTCTCTGGTTCTGTCTGACTTGTAATCTGACAGCCCTTTCTGTCACTGATGTTAAGAGCTTCTCTGGGGTTATGAGAGAAGACAAACTTTCAAATCCAGCATCCTTAAGAGGGCATCCAAATGCTACACTGTACAAAGGAATTGAAATTAGCTGTAAATGCAGTTGGCTTTACCTGCTTTATGAAAAAGAGAAATATATTTTAAAAGGATATGTTTCATGTAATCATGCTGGGTTTATCAAGTGCAGAAAGATGTCTCCTAACAATACGCAAGAAGATTACAATTGTCAATCAGAGCAGAGGTCCTGTTCGTGCCTCTTTGCCTCACTCCCCTGCTGCTCTGATTTTTCTGGGCATAGCAGCACTGAACAAGGTGAAGAGTGTAAAGAAAGCTATTTAACCATCAAAAGACAGTGCCAGCGAAGCACAGAGCTGAATTTCAGCTCCTCAGTGCCAATAATGAAGTTTTTAAAGGGAGAAACGTGCACAACAGCAAGAGTGGAAGCCATCCTGTGTGGTCCTGTAAATGGTACGCTCTCTCCTTCTGGGGCTCCACAATAGCACAAGGGCTGCTGCAAAGTGGGCAAAGCCCTTCTTGAAGGGCTCGTGGAGCTTTTCAGCTCATTGCAGGATCCTCAGAAGCCCTCAGCATCCTCCTCCTCTTGGCACGGCAGGGTCGATAAAATCAGATCAAGGCTTAGTATTTCTAAACAAAAGGGAGTGGTTAAATGGGCTTTTAAACACTGGAACCTGTCCAGCTCGTTGGGAGGCAGAGCCCGGAGAGGCGGGGGTGAGGAGGAAGCTCAAGGTGCCAAACTCGGGGTAGAGTGGCACTTGTGAGCAAAGTTGTTGGAAAGTCATTTTGTTGCTTGTGTTGCGCAGTGTGTGTGTGTGTGCAGAACAGATTGGCAGACGCCTGTGCCCACGAAGGCGGGCTGGGGGCCGGGGGGAGGCTGCTTTGGAAAGGTGCCAGTTGTTCCATGGGCTTTCTGCCATCAGGAATTCTTTCCGCCCCCCCTTCCCTTCCTCCCCATCCCAGCCCCCAAACGCACACGAACAGGCTGGCAGGAAGAGCATGCTGAAAAGGATCTGACAGTTTGAACAACACTCGATGACTTAGTTTGTTTTCCCTGACTTTGCGCCAGCAAGCAGGTCTCTGGATGAAAGACTTTATTAGGCTTTTAGAGCCACTGTGACACAGGTCTTTCTTTGACCTGAGGTACTTGAGAAGAAATGAAAACAACGTGTAACTTTCATGGAGTTGAAAGACTGCCCAAATGGAAGAATACGGTTTACAAGGGATCCAGAGTATCACAAAACGTTTCCCAGGGTGAAGCGCGGCAGAGCAGAGCGGGGGGAGAGCCCATCCTGGGAAGAGGGAGAAGGCGTTCAGTGGCTGCTCGTGATGAGGAGGAAAGCTGATCCGGCTAATTAGGAGATGATGAGATGATCGCATCCAGCGGAAGGTGCCATAACCAGTCATCAGCATTCGGGGTGTCCAGCGGAGGGAAGTGATGGGAATTAGCGCTTCTTGCCAGGAGCCTGTCACCGCGCGGCATCCCAGCGCTGCCTGGGTGCTGGCACGGGGCTGTGTGCTCAGCGCTGCAGCTCCTGCTCTGCCCGCTCTGCTCAGACCTGGCAGAGCCACGGAAGAAAATGCGTGGAAGAAAAGCCGTGCTTGTTAGCAGTGGTAGCATCCACAAGCAAAATGTAGGACAGTTGGATCCACCTCCTCCTGCAGTGATGCCGGGTAGTCTTAAGAGGGTCGGAGCTGGCTCCAAACACTACCTAAATTATCCCCTCTTCAGTCCTCAGGGATAGAGAATTTCTCATTAACTTTCTGTATGCCTACTTTACTCCTCAAGGAGCTTGGCTGTGGAGTTTGAACAAGAAAACCAAGAATAAGGGTTTGCTTATAAAAAAAAATAAAAATAAACAAGCCACTCAGTGAGGAAAGAGGAAGCATCAAAAGAAATAGGAGGTACCACAGAAGGAACAGTGCAGTCGATGCTAGGAGTAAGTAACTTTGTGAAAGAGACGCCCCACTTGGAAAAGTAATTTTAAAAGGGATGATTCATCTTTTTTTTTTCTTTCTAAAGTCTCATATAAGGGAAAAGATGGCAGGCCGGGTTTGTAGAACTGAAATAGTTTCTGAAAACTGAAGAACAGATGACTGAGAAACAAGTAATACTGTTGCTGGCTTATCAGTCTTGGAAGACAATCACAGAAACTGAAACTGCATCTTTTTAAGCCTCAGTAGGCTGGGGAATGAGTTTTCATGGTTACAAGCCATGACTGAGAAGTTTTTCTGGAGCTCACTACAGGCCTGATCCTTCCTCAGACTGAAAATAAAATGATGCAGTCAGCAAAGACTGTGATTGCAGCAGCTCTGGGATGGGCTGGAGTTGCCACCCAAGGACATCTTCTAGGAAAACTCTGGAGAACAGCCAAGTTTTTCCAGCACGACTAATAACAACTTCTGCTCTCTTAAAACTTTGCTCTGTTGATAGTGCAAAGGGTTGAGGACTTTGAGGCTCCATTCCGCTGTTGTGGAATCACAGAAAGGGCTGGGTTGGAAGCGATCTTAAAGCTCCTCTCATTCCACCCCCTGCCATGGGCAGGGACACCTTCTGTGAGACCAGGTTGCTCCAAGCCCCATCCAAACCTGGCCTGGAACACTTCCAGGGATGGGACATCAACAGCGTCTGTGTCACCAAGATGTGACAACAGCCATGTCTGCACAGAGCCACCACCACCCAGAGTCCCTTTAGTGCAGCTTTGCTCTCTCCAGCAGAATTGCTCTCCAGATTGCTCACAGGCAGGATTTTTGGCAGGCTGACATGGAGCTGTGGCCCTGGAAGTGCTTGGTGATACCCCCTGGTCTGCAGCAGAGGCCTGTAGGATGCCCTCAGGGAGCTTGGGTTTGAATCATGTCTCCACGGAGCCCAAAATTTGTCACCCGAGGAGATCGGCCTGGTGTCTCTGTGGGATCTGTGCCCCATGTGGAAGCAATGTCTCTGCAAAGGTTTGATGTTCACAGTGGACTTGTGACCAGGAGAACTGGAGGAAGCTGACTCCAGCACAGAATTTGCTCCTGTCCCTTTTGTTCCAGGCCCGGTGTCACCGCTCTGTGTGTGCAGGAGCACAGGGACGTGTCCGTGTTTCCTGTTTCCTTTCTATAGGACTGACTGTTCTGAGCGATCATGTTATTGTATGTGTCTGATGAGCCATATGGAAGCTGTGAGGCTTCAGGAGTGTTTTGGGAATATAATGCCAGGAACTGATAATCTCAGCAGCTCTTCCTTCATATTATCACATTGCTTTTGCTGCCATACCCACTTAGAGCTATTTACGCCCCTTCCCCGAGAAGCTGGTATTTCCCTGCTACATTTTTTGCTCTCCATGGGATAGGAAGGCTTTGGGAAGTGCCATTTGAGGCTCATTGCTACTCAGAAATGCTTTACAGAGCCCGTTCTGTTGTCAGGCTGCCTGCAAAGAGTTTACAGCATGAAATAGCTCAGCCTCTCTGATCGGAGGGATTCTGGTTTTGCAGTACTATTAGGCAGACAAAAGGTGAATTAGCTCCACTCTGTGAAACAGCCCTGACATGGGGAGGTGCTGCTCTGTCCCCACCATTATTTCACAAACTGGTTTTCTACGGTCTTTGATTCCAACAAGGCAACTTGCAGAACACACAAAGGATCAGATTGTATCTCCTAGCGCTGGCCGCCGTTTCCTTCCTGTGGGACATCGGCGGCTGCTGCTTTCTCTATTTCCACACCTTTGCATCTCCCAACCTCCCTCCAGAAAACCCACTGACAGTTGTTTAACAGTTTCAGTAGTGAGTCAGGCAGTGGGCATTTTTCCATACTGTGTGTTTTTCTTCTCCTGTGTTCGAAGAGCCTGTTCTTCCCCTGCACCTGTGGAGCTTGTTAATCTCTGCAGAAGATTCAGTTCTTTGACTGCAATCCAAGCCTGCACCATCTGAGGCAAACTGCATCCTTCTGCCCTTTGAATGATCCTGATCTTTTCTGTGGTCTGGCTCAGCCCTGCAGAGGGAAGGACAGCTGACAAAACTGGGGATGGATCATCTGAAAGGGGTGAACAATTTGGAAAATTATAATACTCCTTGCTGTGCATCCAGTGCCCAAAACGTGATGCTTGACCCTGGGGTGGAGCTGGGGCTCCGTGGGTTTCCTCTCCATGCATGTGAGCTGTTAACAAGGCTGTATTGGACAGCCTCAAAGAGCAAGGAGTTACGATCCCTTCCATTTTGCAGATAAAAGTACCACAGGGACAACAACGCTGTCTCCTCCGAGGGTCCTTGTCAACGTGGAGACTTCCAGCCCCACTATGTGGACAGGACACCTCAGTGGTTCAGCTCTTTCCAAGGAATGGGTTGTTCAGCGTCTGCTGCAGCCCCACTTCAGGATAATTTTCTCGTTGACTTGTTTTTCGTGCCAAAGGCAGGAAGTGTGAGACCCCTGCTAAAAGTTTGCCTCCCCCTGAATGAGTGAATGCAACATAACTAACTGGAAAGGCTTTAATTACCATCCAGTTCTTGCAGGAGTGTCTAACCTGGCTTAAGAGCTCTTTGAATCCTTTTAGCCCCTTGAGTTTTCTTAACCCCTGTGATGTATTTTGTGATCTCTGCAGCCTCTGTGTGCTGCACTGGGGATAAATGCCAGGCAGTTTTAGCATTATGCGTGTTACAAACCCAGCTCATCCCTCTACGGGCTGTTCATTTCCATATGAAACATTTCTTTAAATAGCAGCAATCTCAGGGGCTGATTTTATTGTCCTTGCTGTGGCTCAGATCACTCATAGTGCCCTTTTGAACATCCTGACTTATTGTTTATTTCTGCTGATTTTCGTGGCCCCATAATTACTTCTTACACATCCATTTTTCATACAAGGAGCCTTACCCTCCAGTCTGGTCCCAGACCTCTGCCACATTCCTGCCAGTCACTCGAGTCTCTGAGCAAGGATCTTGCTCTGGCAAGAAAATCCTGGTCTTTATGGTCTGTCTCAGTTTCTCCAAAGGAATAAAGGGACACCTATCTCACTTTGCCCCAGAGAGAAAGAGAAGGGAAACTCCATCCCAGGGCATGAGGTGATGGGACCCCCATGGGATGCCCATGGACACCTGGGGAGAGCTGCTTGAGTGCCCCTGGGGGCAGCCTTGGAGCACTGGAAACCAAAAAGGAGGACCAAGTGCATCAGTGGGGGAAATAAAAATAATTTGAAAAACAGCACATAGCGTTTCCAGAGCAGGAAAGACAAGTCAATGAATTGGATATTTTATCTGAGTGCTTCTCGGTGCTTCGAAGAGGATTGGTTTGAGGAGAAAGGTTGGTAAACAAACAGGTTTGTTTTTTCAGTTAGTTCCTCTGAAAGTGCATCTTTTTTGATAATGAAACCTCTTCTTGCATGTCCCCCGTTTCAATTTCCCATCAAATTTGAATTTCCTTTATAGGAAATAAATGTGCCCGATTATTTCTTAATAGCTTTTCTGTTAGTCCTAGCAAAGTTGTCCATATACACACATATATATTTTTTCTAGGTGGTTCTTCTTTTCCCCAAATATGCGTGCTGATCTTCTGTGTTCTTTAATGTCTTCCAGGAGATTTCCATTCCCCACATCAAGTCTTCCTAAATTGTCTCTTTAATCCCCAGCTTTTTAGTGCTTGGCAATGCTACTTGTTCTGAAGTGCCATGATGGGAAGGTGGAGGGGTTTTTTTCCCCCTCATTAGCTGCTTTTAACATTCACCTCCTTTGTTTGTGTATCTTCTTTAGATTCCCTTCCCTTTGTGGGCAGGGCTTTGCTCTTCTGAGGTGTTAATAAGCCTCTGGCAGAGACGACATCTGTGGCAGAGGACATTAAGTTCTGAAAAACATACTTGTGTTATGAGGCCCGTTACCTCATCTGAGCAGCAACTACAGCTTTTAAAGAGCAAGGACAAAGGAAACATTGGCTTAGGGCTGCTTCATGGTTGGGTGTTTTTTTATATATCAAAACTTGAGCTCAAAGTGTTTATATGGGAGAGGGGGGAAAAGACTGCCGAGGGGAGGAACATTAGAGGGAAACTTGTGAAGGGGAAAGGAAAAAGAGAAGAGGCTATTTAAAAATACTGTGCATCGCTTAAACCAACACCTAGCGAAGGATAAAGGCTTTGCAGTGCGCATACGTGATCCATCCATCTGTTCATCCCTTTTATCCAACCCTATAGTCATGGGTATCGTAAGAAGGAATAAGAGCGGTTAAAGCTTCCCCATCACAGGCATGTCAGATGTTCCACACCGAACAAGATCAAACCAGAGATTTGCAGCCTGTGGGATGCAAAAAGATGTCATGGAGGGATAAGTGCTCCTGCCTTCCTATATTGACAAATGGGAGGGGATCGTTCTGAGCGGGATGGAGAGCAGAGCACCGGCGTCAGCCTCTCAAAGGGGTGTTTACAGCCGGGCTACCACCTCCCTACTACCACGTGCAACTCCCTAAAAGGTTGCAATCTGAGTGCATCAAGACTGATGCTTCTGCCTCCTCCTTAACCTCATATCCTGATATGACTTATCAGCCAGATGTTTTGAAGCAAAAAGAGGGTGGTGCTAGTTCAGACTTCAGGTGTTTGCACTCTGAAATAATTTTGAATTAGAATCAAAGAAAATAGCATTATCTCTTCCTTGCATTCTACCCTCCTTTAAATTTCCTGTGATTTACCTGGGAACGTTATTTTTGCAATGTTTCCCATAATTTCCCATTGTTCCCCAAGATGCTGCAATGCAAACACCTCAGTTTGCTTTCTGGTCTGTGAAAGTCATTCTGACATGACATTCTGGCTGACACGTTCCAGTCTTGTTTTTAAATGGAGGTATCAATTACTTAGTGCTAGCTGAGCACCTTGCTGGCTATCAGATGGTTTTGCTGTAGCATTTTCATAGTTGTTGGTACCTTGAAAGCTGAATAAAGCAAAAAAGGTTCATTGCACAAGGTGCAGGTGTAAATATTTCCCTCTCTGGTTGTCAGTGCATGGAAGAGGAGTCCTTGCCACAAACTGAGGGGCTGAATGACGGTGGTTTTGTCTCTGTACCTGAACCATTTCATGTTTGTGCCTCTACAGAGCTCTCAGCAGCAGTGGGGGGCATTGGATGGTGCTGCTCATCAAACTCCCTGCATGCCCTGACCCACAGCGTGGGACCCACCTGGCAGCCCCCACCCCCGTGTCCTTAAGCAGCAAATCCCTCTGCCCGGGGCCTGCTGCTGTCTCCCCAAGGACACCTTTCCTGAAGTATCTGTTCTCCACTCCTGAAAGGCATCCAAACCCCTGTGTGAAAGCTGAAATGAAAAACTGGCTGGCACATGTTTCCACGGTGGAAGGAGGTGACTTCTGTGCCTGCAGATTGACGGTATCGCTGCTGCTGGCATGGCAAGTCTCTGCGTGCTGTAACCCTGGCACCAATCAGTGCCACGGATGTGAGCTAGCCTCCTCTTTCATTACTCTCAGTAGCTCCTTCCCTTCCCTGCTTAGGAAAAAGAGCTATTTATGGACCTGGACAAGGTGACCTCCATATGGCAGATTCTGCCACTCACCGTGGGGACTCGAGCTAGGCACATGCTCCTTGGGCAAGGCAGAGAGACACTCAAGCAGTGGGCACACACAAATATGTGCTGCTTTCAAAGCAGCAGAAAATGTGTTTGTTGGGGTGTTTTTTTTGTTTTATTTGGTTTTTTAAATAAAGAAACAGTAAAAAAGACAAAGTCTCATAAAGTAAAGACTTCTGTTTTCCTCCAAGCATTTAAGAAAAGCAATGCATTTCTGCAGATTACATGTTTGGAATATTCTGAACTTTATCTGGAATACTCTGAAAAAAAATAATGTAAGTTCTTATCTCTATATTCCCCTCAGACAGAGAGAACTGAATTCCTGTGCACAGAGAGCCATCCCTCTCCCTGTAGCATCAATCCCCACTTTATTCCTACCCTGGGGGACTGCACAAAAGCAGTTTTCATTGGGCAAATCTGTGCCAGTGTAAGCAAGGTGACCCAAATTTTTAAAGAAAAGGAGAGGCTGAGGGGAAGGGTGAAGGAGGAAGCCGAGTAGGAGGGAGGATGAAGAATCCCATGGATGCGGAGAGGGGCTGAGCCGGGCTCTCACAGGTCACATGAGGATGCGCTTCTGCCTTTGATCTGTTTAATTTGATCAGGCATCAGAGGTGTTACACGGTGACCAAAGTCAGAGGAGAGGAGCTCTGTTTCCTGCAGCCTCAGACAAGCACAAGTGCAGATTACAACTGTCCTTTGCGTGCTGTGTCCTAGAAAAGGCCGGCGAGCCCAAGCGCCACCATCCCTGTGCCAAATCTGCTGTTTGACCTGCGTGCTGCAGCCCTGCTGGTACAAACAGATTTACACAGGTTTAGCCACCAGCGTGTATTATTTATTTCCACGTGCATCTAAATAACTGTCAGTACTGCAGTAACAAAATTGCCATTTTAGTGAAGAATCACTCTTAATTATACAGGGGCCCCAATTCCCTTGCAGCTCCACGGCCCTAATTTCCAGCTGAGGGACCCAGGCTTCCCCTCAGCTGCAGTATTTTCCGTGAAACCCTCTGGGTGTAGTAGTGGGCTTTCAACAGAGGCATAATGTGCTGAAAGCCCCTAGCTGCACGAAATGGCTTTAAAACATATATATATGCAAGCTGCAAGGCGAGGAAGAGCATAAGCTGTCCTGTGTACCGCTGCCTCCCATTGGATTTCCTCGAGGCAATGCAATTCTCCATATGCAGCTTCCAAAGCGGAATGTGCTGTTTGGGTTGTTGCAGGACATATGCAACACACAGAAAGGCAAAAAATCTTGCCTTGCTATTTGTGGCAATTTATATTTGGAGCTGCTTGAATAATTCATGGCAGATCTTTACCATTTCCTTTTATGTGATGCTTATTCAAAGGTAATTTTTCTCATTATCTGACTATTTTTGCTTATACATGTTTGATACATGATAATAGAGATAAACCAGCCAGAATCTCCTCCTTTTTATGCTGAACAAGGAACTTTATTGCAATAAGCAAAACAGTAGCAGCTCAACAGTTCCTGGTTTATTTGGCATCTGAAGAGATGTGCTGCAACGTCGTCCCTCTCCCTTTCTGCTCAGCTCCTCACTGGAATGCTTGTCGAAAGCAGGTATCCTGCTCATAAATCCCTTCTCCAGGCAGCAAGGGGAGCAAGCACAATGGATGTGGATTTGCAGCCAGCAGCAGTCCGTGGGTATGGATGTGAGAGTTCCATGAGAGGCACTCATTAAAAGTATTTCAGAGTTTGTTTTAAAGGATGTGTTAAAATCCATCCTTCTGTTGATGCATAAGTTAATATTCTAAGCATGTTTACAAGCCCAAGTACCTGATTTAAAATGTGAGGGGGTATCTTAGGTTGGTATTTCAGCTCTTGTTGTGCAGATGCATGTGAAAATCCACATTTCACTAACCACAGCCATCACTCTGCTCTCTTCCCGGTCATGTTCCTGCTAGTCAGGTCTCGTTTCCAGGAATGCTCACCCTGTTCAGTCAAACAGCAAATGAGGCAGAGTCCCTACCTGGGGGGCTGCAATCACTGTGAATTTCCAGCCTCCAAATGCAGATTCTCAATGCTTCATTAGAGTGGCCACATTTGGAAACTGTCCTCCAGGGAGGGACATGGTCTGATGTCTATTGAAACGAGGAAAACAAAAACCTCCCCTTAAAATCAGTTTTTGTAGGTGTTGGAGCAGACCTTAAATGTTTTTTTCTTCAGCGTGTTTCTCTGTTCTTCTGTGAAACTACCTTTTCCTCATCCCTTCCCTTTCAAAATCCTTGTTGTTGGGTGGGAACGTGATTCTGCTTTCCAGAGTGGGCAGATTTGATCTGTAATGGGAATTTCTCACAGAGTACAAATATATCTGGGGGATGTTAACTGTCCTGCATGACCTGCTCGCTGTCACTTGATTACATAATTTATTTTAGGGTGGTTTGTCTGGGGTTTTTTCATCAGGATTTTTATCTAAAAGCACCTCTCCTAAGCTCTAGATGCTTGCTAACCCTGCCCGGCAGTCTGCCAGCTCCAACCAGCCAAAAATATATCACCTTCCTTGACTTGTGGGCATTTTTGTATCTTTAAAAGTTAATCCAGCTTAGAGCTGGATTAATAATGGAACATCCCTTTAACCAAGGGCACGTAAGGTCAAGGCAGAGCTATGTGGATATTCCAGGCTGGTAACCACAGAAGTAATTTTTTTTGCCCTATATAGGAGCCAAAATGATTTATTTCAGCGGTATTTTTGCTGCTGGACTGAAAGAGGAGCAGAGGAGTGGGAACAGGGTGAGACTGAGGGGAGAACAGGCAACCTGAGAGGTCGATGGTGGTGCGGGGTGTTGGACGAGCAGGTACCTAAAGGCGAGAAGACAGCCCAGAAAAGCATCAGCGTTCGGTGGGGGGGATTCTGAGGGAGAGATGAGCTCGTTGCACAGATTAAAGCGAGGCAGGCTGGCACGAGGACGCCTTTTGGAGCGACAGCGAGCACACTCAAGCTGTGTTCGCGTGGTTCATGTCGTCACCGGGGCACTTTGATGTGCTCGGCTCGCCCTGCAAACCCCGGCTGTCTGTCATCCCCTCGGCAGCGTTATATAACGCGCTGCTCAGATCACTGACTGGGCACCCTCCGAGCAGCAAAATGCTTCTCCTTGTTACCCCCTGAATAAAGAAGACACGCAGAGATCTTCAGATACTCCTCTCCTCCCGCTTTTGGTTCAGAGCCTTTAAAAATAAAGCAGAAAAGAAATGGAGAGCCTGGGTTTTTTGCTTCCACGCGGGGCTGTTTCTGTCAGTGGGTGCTTGTCTGGAGCCAGATTTGCCCCAGGGCTGGAAGTGATGTGAGAGCAGCCAAAAATGCGGTGGCAGTTTGGGCTGGTTTTGCGCTGGGGCAGTGTCCTGGTGAAGCACACACTGGGGTCAGACCCAGCAGCACAGGCGTTAAACCCCAGTGAACCTGGGCTGCTGCTCCTGAAGACAACAGGAAATTTAGGCAGCTAGACGTCTGTTTTGAGGGATGCTATTTTTTCCCTTGAATTATTTTTCTCTTTCTTTTCCTCTCTTGAAGCCTAGAAATCAATGTTTTTCAAAGATCCCCTTTGGATAGGTTTCTGAAATGTTCTCTTTATTGTCTGTTTTAGTGCTTTCTCTCCCCATTCCTCCTGCTCTCTGACAAGGGTTGCTGGGGTGACTGGAGCGGGGAGGACACGCTGCATCTCATCAGTGAGGGACATGGGGCAAACCACCGTGGCTTCTGTCCCTGTGTGCTCATTGGGTGGGCTGTGTGCACCTCCTGGGGTTATGGGATGTATCTGACCCTGAGATTGTGGGTGCTTTAGGGATCTGGATGGAGGGAGGGCTTCAACTCCACCAGCAGATGTGAAGCAGAATCCTGTTAGCTTTAGTCTTCAGAATAAAAGACTGATTTAGTCCTGCTTTCTCCACCCTAAACCATTTCACTCATTCACTCTGGGTCTTCCTGGCAGAGCCTTCAGCTGCTGGGTGCTTTAACAAGGCTGTAAAGAGCAAATAATGTAACAGAAGCAGCTTGTAAACTTCTTAGATTGAGGGACTTGACCTTTTTGTCTCAGTGCTTCCAGGAGCCCGGAGAGCAGCAGCTGTCTGAGGGGTCCGGCTGGCACCCCAATTCCATCAGCCCTTCAGCTGGGCCCTGCACTTTCAAAAATCTCATGGTTTAAACTGTCAGGGTACAAAACTTGGATTTGAGCACTAAGTACCTTATAGCTTGGACTGCTCTGAGGGAATCGTGCTTGAAACACACGTTGGAGACATATTCGTCTATCTATATATCCATATATAAAGATAGTGCTGCAGAAGCCGTTTCGTTGAAGATCCCGTCGTGTTTATCAATGATGGATGAATCATTGATGTTTTTAATACCAATCCCCCAAAATACTAAACTCAGCGTGTTAGGCAGCGAAATCATGAGCAGAGCCACACAGAGATCTCCTAACCAGGCCAAATGCTTCTCTCTTACCTATAAAAACCCGTGCTGTAAGATACATTAGCTGCAAATTCCTAACAGATGGGGCTGTAACAAGCTGTTACAGAGCATCTCCTCTGCGGTGGGGTTGCGCTGCTGAAAGGATGCCACGTGGCTGTCTGAGCCTCACGCAACTGAGACGAGCTGGAGGAGGAGGCTGTCATCTGTCAAGGTGTTGATGTCCTGCTCGTCACCCGGAGTTCCAGCCAAGCAGTTGACCCCCTGTTAAACACACTCGGCTCCTCTGCATATTTACAGAGGCACGAACACCGTGATGAGAGTTCCCTCTTGTTGAACATGTGCCTTTGCTGTCCTGAATGCTTCACAGATGATTTGGAGATGGTTTAGAGAGCAGGAGAGGTTTTGGGGCAGGCCACATGCATCTGTGGCACATTAAAGAGTCGGTTCTGCAGAGGGATTTTTCCTCTCTCACCTTTTCAGGTGATGGAGTGAATGAGACTTTATATGGGCAGTGACTGAGTTGTGTTTAGCACAGGTAGACCTGTGGTGTGGTGTGTGTACAGTTATATTTATACACATAAATATATATACACCTGAGCACCAAGACGTGCACATGGGTATATCATAGGTGCTTTTGTATATTTGAATAATGAGCAACCCTCTTTAAACATAAGAAAGGAACCCTCTAGAAAAAGAAGTTGATCTGCAAGTTTTCAATGTGGCAAAATAATTGAAGTAGTGAACATTAGAACTGGTTTTATACAGAGGTGACATATTTCATTTACCCTTCATAACACTTTGAAACCTTTCCCCGACTCTCTATGCCCTTGGAATGCACTCCCACCAACACTGTGTTTGAGAAGACAATTAAGGTTTTTGCCTGTTTCTTTGGTACATGTTGGCCCTAATCTTGGGTCATTCCTCCTGCACCAAACAAACTGGAGTTCTTCTGAAGCCTTGAAAATCATTGCTCCATAATCCCATAATGAAAAGCAGGATTACCCCCAGTGTAACACGTGCAGGACTCATCTCTGCATGATGGTGGTGTTGGGCTGGTTACCCGGACAGAGGTTGCAGCTGTCCTGAAAAGGAGGGGCACAGAGGCTTTCCCAGGTCTCTGCAGCACCTTCACCTCATGTGAGCTCCCCTGTCCTGAAGCATTTCAGTTTACCATTTTATCAGACTGTTTGCCCTCAAACTAAATAAGGACCAGGAGAAAATTAAAATACTCTCTAAAATCAGTTTAAAAAAATTATTTTCAACAAATCCATCCACAAGTCATCTGGGCATTATTTAAAGGTGAGGATTTAATATTCAAAACTCAACCCTGACTGCTGGGCTTGGGCTCTGTTGTAAGAGTGGATTGAACTCACTCTTTGCTGCATTCAGCTGGTGCAAAAGCATCAGGCCCAGGAAATAAATGGGCCCCCTGTGCAACTTGTGAATAATTCAGGTGCCTCAAAATCACACAAGGGAATTTTTTTTTTTTTAAATAACGCCTAATCAGCCCTTGGCACACAATGCCACAAGAGTTTAATGAGATTCCGAAAAGAGCCATCTCCAAACAGCTGCAGATTGAGCTTGTGTGTGTAAAATACATAATTTTGTGCCTGCGTGTGTTTATGTGTATATACAAACACAAGAATGCAATAAAATAGTTGGGAAAAGTATCCTTATGAATGCTCTAAGAAAAAGGGGATTCAAATTAATTTGGTACGACCCAGCTAATATGCTTTTTTTAAAGTGATCTTCTGAATCTTCAAGATGTCCCTGTTTATTTTCTTTGATTGTGCTTTGATTTAAAATTCTAGACTTATTAAATGCCATAAAAAGAAACATTTACATAATTTACAAGCTCTTTATATGAACATTTTAATAAAAGAACACACCTTTAAATCAAATCACAAAGGCATATGACATCTTTGAAGGAGAAACTTATATTCCCAAACACAATAAACATTCTTCTATTACTATGTTAATTTGGAAAACAGGTCATGGGAAATTAAATTGCTTAAAATAGGTCACCAATTATAACTCTGCATTCTATTAAAGCAAATGCATCTCTGAAATCTTTATTAGTTTATTTTAATTAAAGGCAGAAAAATATTCAGTGTTAAATTATTGCCATTTGTATGTTTTACATTGATACGGACACACATTTATTATGCAGTGTAAAATGCTGCACGTCTTTTTCATTATGATGCTTGTATTGTTCTTAGTTACTCTACCCATAAAGTAAGTCTATAATAATGTTGTGTTTTAAGCATAAAAGGAGGGGAGCCCAAATGAAGTAACGGTGCAAATTTAATTTGATCATTTATAAAAGGAAATGCAAAAGCAAATGCTGTCTGTATATGAAAATTGTCGTTGACCTCCTCAAAATTGTTACAGTGTTGGAAAGGCCTGAATTCCATTTGTGTTCCATGTTTGTAGCAGCACTGCTGTTCATATTACAATTCTAAATTAAGTACTTTGGGGTACATTCCCCATTGCCGTTCTCTCATGAATTCATCAACACCTGTGGTAGTTATTGCACAAGCCCCTGGTGGGAGCTGGAATCTGCCCTGCATGCCTGTGTTTGCAAACACCGTTCCCAAATCACGGTGCAGCCTTCAGCAGAGATTGAAATGATTGGCAGTTGTGTGCCTGGATCGCCTGAGCCAGGATGAGAGCCCAGGGTTGGTGTGGTGCACACACGCTTGCCCCTGCACAGCTCTGGTTAAGGCAGGCTGAGATATAATCTATTCCTTTAGGCTGGAAGAGGGTCCTAACGTGGCTTTAGCCCTTAAAGGAGAAGCTCACCAGCAGTGAGTGAAGTGTGAACTGGTGGGATGTTGCCTCTGCTCTGGACAGGCTCTGTTCCACATCAAAAATGAAGGGTGTTGACTTTTTATGCACATAAGAAATGAACTTGTTGACCATGGGCAGACTGATAGGATGGCACTAGTGGTTTTTATGGAATACCACGATCATATGTGTGGAGTTTTTAGGATTGTGTTCAGGAGCCATTCCTGAGCATACCACAGCATTTCTTGGATTCACTTCATGTTCTCCTGCTGAGTGTGGTTGCCCAGCCCAGCTGGACAAGGTCACCATGGCTTCACAGAGCTGTGTAGAAATGGTTTGCCCAGGTGCCACAGAGGAATTTCATGTTGTAACCTCTCCAAATTAGGGTGATGAGGGTCTTGAATGCTCCTAATAATTGACAAACAAATGGAAATGCCCTTCTACCTGTAAGCTCTTGGCTCAAATTCAGCCTCCTCTCATGCTGCTCCCTGAGTTCTCTCCCTGTTTGTGGGGATGTTTGTGAGCCCTTCTGCAAACTCCAGCCAGCTCATGGGAGGGCAGCAGCTGGACGAGGTCCTCTTTAAGGTAAGATCAGATCTTGAACCTTCATCCTTCATTCAAATCCTTGTCTTCTGCAGGAGGTTTTGTTGTTCAGTCTGTCTTGCAGGCAGTTTTGTTGTTCAGTCTTCTGTGGAGACCTGCCAGGGCAAAGCAGAACAGAAGAATAGATTTGGCTCCTTGCCGATGGACTTACCTATAGATTTCTTGTGCAGAATTCTTTTTCTTTTTCCTTCCCTCAGCTGCTCAAAGCACGTCCTTAAAAGAGGCTCAAGAGATCTTTAAGTCTAAACAATAAAAGACCTATTACTTACCTCAGAGACCAACAACAGCTCTCAAGGGTAAACCCGCATTAATTATGTATTTGAGCGTTTGTATGTTATGCATTTAGACAGAATATGTGTTATTTACTGAAGAGCTGGTAATGGCTGTGAAGCGGTTGTGATGATCCAGGGTAAATAGGAACGTCTGAGGATTTCAGGACGCAGAAAATGGGGATGGAGCACCAGGAATCTCACCTCCCTCACCTGGCTGATTTGTGGCTGCTGCTGCTCTTTGCCAGCCTTGGGATCACATGAACATGAATGGTGGTAATGGAAAACCACAGACTATTGCTGTTAAAGTCCTCAGACTGTTTTGTAGCCAGAATCTTCCCTTTCAAACACAATTATCTATATTTAGTTCGGTGGTCACAAAAGAAAGGAATGCTTGTTTGTGTGTGAGTCCCTGGAAAATGGGACCTCTTGAAAATTCACGTTTTCTACCCTGTAACCATGAATGTAAATCACTTTCTTAAAGGCAAAATCCATCCAAAACTTACACAGTGCTCCCATCTGAATGCAGCGCTTCTCTGTAGGAAGATCAGGATCTCACAGAGGAATATTATCGAATATTTCTGTCTTCTTCAAGAGATGAAGGTAAAGCAACCAGGGTTGAGAGTACCAGAAACTGATCCTAAACCCCACTCCGGTGCCACCAGCTGTGTTGCTGCTGTCACAAATCTGGATTCAGAGACTCTTGCAGAGAAACCACCCCTCTGTAAATCCAGAGGATCATACAGTTGGGAATCATAGAGTTGGGTTGGAAGGGACCTGGAAAAAAGGTGTCTTTTGCTCAGACTTTTCTCCCTTTGTTTTGCACTAAAAAGTGTTTCCAGAACAACCACTTGCTTCCTGAATGACTCTGATTTTCATTTTTCTAATGTTTTTTTTTCAAATGTAATGTTGTAAATATGGACCAGATGGCTTTATGAGGATAACTTTTACTAATGACTATGTGGCTAAGGCACATAACACATTATCACTTCTCTGAAATAGTGTATATATATTTCTTCCCACCTTTCTTACTGGAAAGTAGGTGGAAGTAGTTCCTTGTTTTCAACAGAGATAAAACTTAAGTTACAGTTATTATTGATCATGTTTGTCAACACTGTTTTTCTCCCTGGACCTCATACTCTTCCTCTTGGAGCTAGTGAGTATTTATGCTTTTCTTTGAAATTTTGACTTTGACATCTGAAGAATTTGCCCAGAAATAAGGGGTCTCATATCACAGGGGTTGCTTCTATGAGTTAAGGTTCTATGATTGGGTCCAGAGCTGGGACATGTTGTTTCAAGTCCTGAATCAAGGAAGTTTTTCCTTCAGGGATGCACTGAAACATATATCAAAATATCTCTGCAATTAGTGGGATCTAAATGTGCTTAAAATTAAGAACCATCTCAAACATGGATGGATTTCAGTCTGTTCTTCAATGCTTTCTTGATCTGCAGTTTGGATCTGTTAAGTTTTATGATGAACTATTAAAAATTAGTTTTGAACTGTTTAATACAAAATGCAGTCAGAGAAACATGTTCACCAACTCTGAAGCTTCAATTTTAAATTTCTACAGGAGTTCTATTTGAGTTTTTTGATTGCTTTAACTTGCAGGGCATGGAGTTTGGGTTTGTTTTTAAATCTTAGTCTAGGTGCTTCCAAATGAAAAAGTTGAAATGCTACAACTGTGCAAACAGCATTACTTTAATCTGCATAAAGATGGGTGCGGAAGAGCTGGGTATTAGCAATTCATTAATATGCAGTGAAAAGCTTATTTGCACTTTGTCTAAAAGTAACAGTAACTTCAGATTTTCTCTCATTTGCATAAGTGATACAGCACAAGACTAAACCACTCCAATAATAGTCCTTAATAGGATAATCATGTACAGACTTTATGTATAGGCTCCTTAACTGTCCATTTAGGCACATTTAAGTTAACACACAATACACAAGGAGGAGGATCATGTTAAGGAATGTGCTAATTTGCTGAATCCAGTTTCCCAGGCAGCATTTACAGGGGTCATTTTTCATGAACTACTCTAGCCACTTAAATCATAATATTTCCTAATAAACATCACAGCATACTGTACAGTGGAGATCATAAAAAGGCAACGCAGCTGCCCCGTGCTCATATTCACCTTCAGCTTGGACCAGTGCCTGGCTGGGGGAGCCTTGTTCCTGGTTTTCAGTCATGAGAACTTTAAATGTATTTATAACTTCTTACCGGCAAAGCTCGATACATAATGGTGCCTGTTAAACCTGCATTAATGACCAAAATAGTCTTCCCTAGAGTTGCACCTGCCCTCTAGAAAATAAATCCTCACCTCCAGTAGACAAACAGCTCCATCTTTGCTCATAACAGTCCTGCTGCTGAGCGTTCTGGTGTGGTTCTGGGAAAAGCAGCCTCCAAAAGCTGCTCCCCTGTGATTCTCCAAAGAGATTTCTGTGGGTTTTTAACTGGTCCTCATAATCCTTCTGTGTGTTTTGGGATTGAACCCTCTGGGCTGCCAGAACTGATCCCCTTCACCAAAACATTCAAACATTAAGGATTTAAGCTAAACATGCTTAATTTTAATTTTAAACCTGTCGTTACTGAAGGCAGCTGGCTTCTCTTGGGGCTGCTCCTGTGGTGAAAGCAGAGCCCACCCTACCCAGTGCTGGGTGGGGAAAAAATAATCAGGGTTGGAGATCCCTTTTGTCTTTTTTTCTTAGCAGAAATAACATCGTTTTCCAAGTGAAAGATGTACCTCTCCCAGATGGAGTTAGGCAGCTTAACCTGTGATTTGCCTGCTGGAAAGATCTTTGCCTCTTCCTTCTGGTCCTGGTTCCTGCTGTGGGATCACAGCCCTTCTGCCCTTGCTCTGATAGCGTGAAAACAAAGATCTTTTTAAAGGAGATGTTGGAAACAAAAGGGATCACAGAGATCTTTCCCAGTACCATTTCCCTTGTGCATTTACATGGTGACACTTGAAGGAGCCAAAGTGAAGGTGTTGCCTGTTGCAGATGCGAAGACGCGTGTAAAAACCCTGCTCCAAAAATGGGGCAGCTCCATTGTCCCTCCTTCCTTTCTCTTCCCTTCCCTTGTCCAGCAATATTTCAGCTTCAGAGCTTGACCCTGAGCAGTGCTGGGCACCCAGTGATGTCAGAGGCTTTGGGGCTGCCGATGGGTACAGTTACATCCTTCTACATCAGGTTTCTCTGTCACAGGGGATTTTTACAGATACAAATCCATTGATTTCTGTGTTTGGCTGTTGAGTTTCACATGAGAACCTAATCAAGCCTGAATGTCTCCAACTTTTCTAATCCAGGCAACCTCTCCGCAGATGAACTCTGCTCTGAAATATTCATTTTGGTGGCACATCTTAATTGCATTGCAATTATTTCTGAAGCTAGTCTGAGTGCTTTGCCTTTGCTGCCTCTACGTTTTCCATAGGCTCTTAGAGCATTCTTTAAATCAAATGGTGCTCAGATACCATGGTGATGGTTGACATTATTATGGGTGACCTCTTTCTTTTCGCCTCGGACAGCAATGGCTGACAATAGAGAAGAGCATTGGCTGTTTCTGTGTCAGGGTATGTGGGTGTTTTAAAGTCCTCGTGTGAGATGGTGGGTACAGATTTAACTGTGGAGTTTAAATCATAAAGAAGGAAGAATTTTAAGAAGTCATATGTGAAAATGCCATTAAGAGAGGCTCAGCTGAATTCATGACACTGCCATCAACATTCCTGATATCGTGAATTCCAGTTACAGGGAAAATAGATTACACTCTTTTTGCAGGGGTGGAATATGGATCTGCTGAGCAAGCAGTGTGATTTTCTGCCTTGGCTTTGTGTGTGTGCAAGCATGTATGAGTGTGGAAGGGTTAGATATTCAAATCTTTTGCCTCTGTAGCATAAACCTCTTGATTTAGTCTTGTAGGCAAAAAATAGGGTCAGAAATTCAGCCTGAAAATGTGATCTTATAGGGGTGTCAGTTTTCAAAATAATATGTGTATGTGTACACACACATGCAAATACAGAGAGATGTTTCCCTTTGGACCCAAACATTTTCATTATAACAGCCCTGGTCAAGCCCAGGAGAAAAAATTGTCAAATGCTGCAGGCTGGATGGATCTATAAACTGAAAACCCTTTATTGAAGACAAAGAAAGAAAAAACCTGAGTCAATTTTTGAGGATTTTATTTGACCACGGATGAGAACTGGAATTTTCAGCCTGAGCCTTAGAGACTCCGAGCTGCGGGGCCACTGCTAAGCTGGCTGCCCGGCAGCCAGTGACACTCCCGCATTGAATGTTTAAACACCCTCAAAAACAGAATGAATTTTTCATCTATCACTTCGGCAAACAATCTGGCTGCTGTGTGCTGAGGGGATGAATAGCCACGCGTGTGGGATCTTAATGGGAAAAGACAAGGGAGCATGAAGTGATGCTTTCCAGAGCGCGTGCGAGGAGCCCACCTCGCTCGCCTTTCAGGAGTTAGATGTCAAGAACTGTGTTTTGCAACAGCATGACTTAATAAATTTTCCCTTTGCTGCCTCCTCTGATGATGTCTCCTGAGCCAGCAAAGAGCGTTTTCTCAGCGTGGTTTTCTGTTGTGGGATTTTGCGGGGGGGTCAGAAGCTCACACCTGGTTCAGAGAGGCCGTGGCGGTGTCTGCAGAGCTACTGCTCCCCTGGCTCGCCTTTCGTGAGGTGCTGGAGGCTTTGACAGAGCCCATCATCACACACCTTCCTGTCTGCAAGGCTGTGATGAAGGTGTCCAAAAGATGGACCATCTCCAAACTCCCTTCTGTTGCAGAAATGCAGGCAAGAGAGAATATTTATAGACAGGGAAGCAGCTCTTTACAGTCCCCACCCCATTTCTCGCTTCCCTCTAATCTTTATTCTCCATATTGGTGACTAAGTATCAGCTTGACTTGCTATTTGTAGCACTCCAATTGCTTGTAAAAATAGCAGATTTCTTATTTATTATTTTATTTTTTCCATTTCCGTTTTATTTTTATGCTGTCATGGTTTTTAAATTTGTTTTCCCCTTCCTAGCACACCAAGTATTTAAAGAAAAACTGCTAGACCAGTGTGACTCTTCCAATGTGATCTGCCCTGATTCAAAAATCCTACAACCACACACTGATCCTTATTGCAGGAGAATTCTTATGAGATCAGTTATAGAAACTAAAATGCAATAAAGGTTCTGATTGCTGATATCACATTAAGAGGCAGGATAAATATATGATGATGGTAATAATAATAATAATGAAAATAAGATGAAGAGACAGCTATCCAGAGGAAAAAGGGTGGACTAGGATTAACAGAAAATGCATTATTTGTGCACGAAATTTTGGTGGAAAGAAACTTTAAAAATTTATGCAAAAATATTTCAGCTTTGCTTCCCCCCACATTTGCTCCTCAGGGGTTCAGAGGAAAATGAGACTTTGGCATGAAAAATTTAGAAACTGATATATTGTGAACATTTCTCATTCAAAACTGACTATTGGAAAAGACTATTTCCTTTAGAAAAGACCATTTCCTTTAGAAAAGACCATATAGGAGAGGTTTTAACCTCTCTAATTTACATGCCATCTCCCATGGAGGCTGATGTGGGGCTGATCCAGCCCTGGGCAGCAGTGCCAGAGGTGGCAGTGCTGAAGTGCTGATTCTTCAACTGATGTGGTCGAGTTTTCAGCAGTTTATTCGGTAAAAAAGTTGAAATACATGACTTTTTAATATTTTAATATTTTTTTATTGTGTACAAGGATGAGGAAGCAGAGACAGAAACTTGTAAGTGACACTGCAACTCATGAACCTGTCTCCAAAACCAGTCTTATGACTCCAACCCGAAAAATTCCAGATGTTTTGAGTTTCTTTTGTTTGTTTCCAGCCAGTTTGCTTTGGGGCAGTTTTTGGAACAGCTTGTAAGGTCTAGGGAGCAGCTTACCCTTTTCTAATAAAGCTGGAAAGCTGAGGGTCTCCCCCATCACCTTTCCAGGAGCTGAAGTCTGGAGAGTGCTGTGAGGTGATATTCTGCAAGAACATCTTGATCATCTTCAGAATGCTTTGGCCTTAACTGTACTTTTAGTCACATATACGCAGGTTCAGGAGGTTATATTACAGCTGATTGAAAAATTGACCATGGAGGAGGAAAATAAAAGTGTTTTCAGATGGAGTTGACACAGGCTGTGTTCTTCTCCCTGCAGGAAGTGTAGGTCCACTCAGAGGAGATGCCTGGTGCTGGAGTCTCCTCTGTGGATGAAATTGTGTAGGGACAGGTTTCCCCCACCAGCAAGACCGGACCTTCTGGCAGACAAGGGCAGGAGGAATTAGCAAGGCTTCAGCTCTACAAAGCCCCGTGAAGAATTTGCCCATCACAAAAACAGTGCAGGACTGGCGTTTCAGGCCGATCTCCAGGGTAAAATCAAGTGAGAGAGGTGCAGCTGGAAGAAACAAGTTGGTGAAGAGGAGAGGTGAGCCCCAGAGAATGTTGGGCTGGAGTGTTGGTGGACACAAGAGCAGTGACAGCAATTCATTTAATCACCAGTAGCCCCTCTGGGCTCTCTGGCTTATGCCAGTGGCTGCAAAGAGCTTCTTGGGGCAGTAAAAGTGAAATGGTACTTTAACCACTCAGGATGGGGCTGATAAAGCAGTTTTTCTTGGGAAACCTCACTTTGATGCATATGTTTCTGCCCTCACCATTTTAGTCTCAATGCTTGGGAAACGATTAGTGTATTAAAAGCACATGCTGTAAAAACACACTCAAAAAAAACCCCAAGCGTGAGGCATCACTATCCCCATGTAATTTCATTTTTATGGTTTCACAAATATAGGCTGAGTCTTTGATTGCAGACAAGGCACTGCAAAGCAAGGAGGGATATCCTTGGAATGTAATAGCTGGCCAGAATTAGGCAACAGCTCTGCCCCACCCGCAGCACCCTCGGTGATTTCCTACAGTACTCAGTACAGTCGTTGGTATGTGTGGTGCATTAGTTAAGTTAATTACAACAGCACAGAGATTCATTGCAAATTGTTCCTAGTTAAAACTGAAAATTCACTGGAACAAGGAGTGCTAATTATATTCCACTTGTTACTGCTGTGTCTAGTTAATATTCCAACAGCTGCTTTGGCAAGATAATGATGGCTCCAGCAGAAATTACTGAACAAATAGATTTTTAAATCAGTAACAACATATTTACCAGCGTTTTTTTTTTCCTCTTCATACACAAAGTTAAGCCCTGCCAGAGTTGGGCATTCATATTCACTGAAAAGTAGAGATAAAAAAAATCAACATTGCCATTATTGTGTTAATTTGGCACAATTAAAAAAAAAAGCTAAGCAGGAGAATATTATTGATAAATAAATGTTTCTATCTTCTTATAGGGATTTAGTGCTTTTCTCAGGGTTACAAAACCCAGGGTAGCTTTTTGGTTGACCATACTCAGTTAATCGTCCAGCATTGCAAAGGACAGGATCGGGGATGGATTTTGCTCTTCCTCACGGCCGGACTAATGAAGTTAAACGCTTGTGAGATCTTGAGAGGCAGAGAAGCCCTTCCATTGAAGCTGCAGATCCCTGCTGTGCTGAAGGCAGGGGCAGCCCGGGTTCCTTGGGCTTGGCTCTGTGGACAAACCTCTTAACCCACGTGCCGCACAGCACTGGGAGACTCTCTTAGCCAAAAGTTCCATCCTTCATCCAGCACAGCAGCACTTGTGACCTGAAACCGATCAATTCTCTGTCTGACACAGCACAAAGGGTTTCCAGGACTCTTGAGCGCTGCCTGCACAGGAGCTCTGAGCCTGTCCCTGTGCTGCAGGACTGGCACTGCATCCACACAGTGATGCACAGCTGCCTTCAGCAGGACACGAGCACACCACCAGCCACCTTCTGTGTCTGCTTGTCCCCAACCCAGCTCCTCTCTAAACTTTTTACAGGATTTATCAGCAGGAAAACATCTGCTGTGTAAGGCAGCCCCACCTCCATGCTGTCCTCTGAGCACCTGAGACCCAGCAAGGTGGAGAGAGCCATCTAACCTCACCCTGAGGTGTCATCTCACCCAGGGGAGAGCTCGGGTTTTGTCCCTCCTCCCACCCTGTGTGCTTATTTCTGGGCAGACCCAGTAGCCTGTGTGTATGAAAAGATGCAGGACATTTTTAATGAGTCGTGAACAAGAAGTTCAGCTGGTGCTGAATGTTTAAAATCGGAGGCAAAACAAACATGCTCGAGTGTCTGGGGCTCTTTTTAATGGATAGCACAGCTTCTGGTTTATTATTACCGCTATTATAGTTTGCAGCTGCAAAATGATCTGAAATTTCAATAGCAGCATGCTCTTCATGCTGCTACAAGAATGTATATGCTCCGCTGTATAAATCGACATGCACCTCTCATCCAACCAGGCTGGAGCTCTGGATCACACCATTTTATCATTCATCTCCCAAAAAGGGGATTTAACACCTCAGCTGACAAGGGGGAATGTGCAGCAGTGCTACCACTGGGGGAGCCGCTCCTTTTTGAGGGAGAGCGTGCAACAGGGCTGTCTTGCTGGAATTACTTCCATTTTCAATTAGTTTTCTTCGGAGAGAGGATTTTCTTCCTACTTAGTCATAACACCAGGATGTGTTAAATAAATTCACTCTGGGTTATTCCTTGTCTGGCAATATAATTTGTGAATCAAGGTGGGGGTAGAAAAATCTAGTTAGCAGCAATTGAACATACAAAGTGGGGTGACCAGTCACTCTCTGCTGCTGAGCCAACATTGATATATGTCCTATGGTGTCTTAGGGGAGGTTTCTAATTGCAGTATGAGTTTTGCATGGTAACCTACAGGGAGAAGGGGAGATGCAATTGCTTATCAGTTTATCATTACAACCTTTTATTAAGGTTGTTTTTAATTAAAATGGAGCAAAAAATGTACCTCTTATCCATATAAGCAATCTTATCTAGTGTGACTGCTGCTATATTAGTGAACTAAATCCTCTTGATTACATTGGATGTGATCTTATGAAGTATGACAGCTTTACATATTAATAATAGGAACTGTCTGAATAGGCTGTCGCATGACCCTCTTCTCTGTGGCTCTCCACCAGCACAGTTTTAACCTATTTATCTCAGTCCTTTTGCAAGATAAGCTGTCACATTCTCATGAAAGTGCAGTTGTCCCTATGTCACTGATGTGGAAGGGAAGCAGAGCCCCAGGAAAGACCCAGGACCAAATCCCCAACTCCAGCACTTTGCCCCTTGGTCCCAGGAGCTCCAGCTCAATCCCTCCTTTAGAGGTGGGGAGCAGGAGGGACCTATTTTATTCTCCTCATGTCAAACAATCTCCTGGCATTCCTGCCATCAAATTTCACCTTGCACGAGCTGAGCAACGGTTTTGGTTTAGTCCCTTTTGCAGCACCAGGAGGGAGGGAGCTGTTCTTCTGGGCGATTTAACTGCACAAAGGGGCAGCTAAAATGGGTGTGCAGGTGGCTTTGTGTGCCCAGGTAGCTGCATGCACACAGCTGGGAGGACAAAGAGGGAAAGGGGGCTTAAAAGAATAGGACTGAAGGGGGATACAATATTTCCAAATTTACCATTACTAACATGGGGTTTGCTCTACATAGTTACAGTTCTTTACTGAACTTTTATACAGGCAGATAATGATGGGACAAGTGGGAATGGTTTTAAACTAAAAGAGGAGGGATTTAGATTAGAAGGTAAGGATAAATTCGTCCCTGTGAGAATAGTGAGTCACTAGCACATGTTGCCCAGGGAAGTTGTGGATGCCCCTGAAACTTTTCAAGGCCACGTTGGAGCAACCTGGTCTAGTGGAAGGTGACCCTGCCCATGGCAAGAGTTGGAACACAATGGTCTTTAATGTCCCTTCCAGACCAAACCATTCTGTGATTCTGTGAACTATTTTTGACTAGTGTGGCTCTCACTGAGAAGAAAACGAAGCTCTGTGGTGTGATGTGACTGATAAAAGATGGAGAGGGCTTTGTTTGCTGCCTCATTTGCTTGCACGCTTTCCCTCATTCTGAATTAGGATCTCCTTTAGGCCAAGGGACACCAGACCTGCTCTGCGACTATAAATCCTTGCAACTCCACAGAGGTGTGGAGCTGTAAGAGCCATTTGCTTCCACCTTAGCTATACAGCAAAAAAACCCACATGCTGTCCTACTGTTTCCAGACAGTGGCCCAAATTCTGCTCCCTGCAGCACCAGTGCAGCCTCCTGGAATCTGTGGAGTTGTTCCAGGGCTGCAGCAGCACAGGATGGGGCTGGGAGCTCCTGCAGGGCCGGCTCTGCCACACGCGGGAAGCTCCTCACATCTGCGCCTTTTATGACGAGCCAGCAGAATCCCTCCAGAGCCGCTGGGTTTTTATGGCAGGCAGAAAAATCAAAGCACTCTCAGTGGGTTGAAATTTAGAAAATCCGGAGGTACGAATGAATGAAAAGGAGTCGTGGGATGTGTGATGCAGTTTAACTGTTGTAGTGCCCTCAAATAATAAATGCAGCTGGAAGTGATCTCTGGAATCCTGGAGACCAGCATCAAGCCAAAGAGAGCCCAAAGAGGGCTCTTACGGCTTCTGTGGCTGTGTCTAAATTGGAGTCTGAATGTCTCTTCCCACTCACAACTCCACATTATTGTGTTGTATTGCGGTATTGTTCCATTAACGCTCCATTTCTGTTTCATGGAAAGTTTGGGGGAGGTTGTGCTTTTTTAACCCTTGCAGGTGGCGGTACCTTGCTTTATAATGTCGATCCATTTCTCTTCATTGCTTTTCAGAAGGACAGTTCATTACTATTTCTACATTAATTCCATTTTGCTATTTCAAACTTCGCCTCCTTAACAGGAGTGACCTGCTTTAATGATATTTCATTAGCTACAAGCAACCAGAAGAAGTAGCCTTATTTCCTCAGAAATTCCCTGGCCATTGCAATGGTACTTCACACATATTTGCATGGATTTTATGATTCCTTTCTGCTGGGCTAGTTCAGGGGACCTGCAGAGCACCTGGAGGATCACCACTGGTCTTTATAGGCTAAGGTAGAGGAGCAGTGAGGTTTACTTTCCGTGCAAGGCAAAAGGATTCATGAGGAAATGTGCCAGACAGTCCAGAGCAGAAAAAATAAACTCATTCCCCAGGGAAGCTGAAAATATTAATGCCCAGTGGCCCATCCAGGGCTTGGTGGGGGGGTTCAGATGGTGCAGCTTGGACACGGTATTTGTAACCTACTCACACCAGTGATGCATCTTACAAGTTCCTGAACACTGGGATACCTGGGAAGTGCAGCTGCTTATCTGGTGATCAATATATGCTTTTAGAAAGAATCCAGTTGTGGAAAAGTGGGTGTTAAAAAAAATCTAACAGTAAATCTTCTGTACTCTGATTCAAAAATATATCTCTACTTACGCAAAAAAGCATCAAAATATGAAGATCATTATAAATAATCGAGCTCAAGTAGATGTTTTTAATGCTTGGCTTAAGTTGATTCAGAACTGAGGCTGTTTCCTTCCATGACACCTCCTGAGCTTTAACAAACAACCACCAGACAATTAATCTAAAAGGGCCTCAGATGTCCCGGCCAAGCCACTGATGTGAGTAATGGTTATGGCCCCACACAACACACAAGGATCATAAGCAGTTAATCTTCACCAAAAGGGAGAGTGAAATATTGTTTGATATCATTTTTAATAAAGAGAATAAATTAGGCTTTAAATATCATAACGCATCTTTAAACGCTGGTTACAGCTCCTGCACGCAGGGTGAATTAGCAACTGAATGAGCGTGTCAGGGGTTATCTGCTGAATTATTACCTCCCAGTCCACTTTGCATTATACTGGCCCTTGTGTCCATGGGAGCTGGGAGCTGGCCACCTGCTTACGATGGCTGTCCAGATAACCAGCTTTGTCTGAGAAATTAAAATGGTGGCTTTAATCTTGTCTTTAATTCCTAATTCCACCAGTAACGTCGGTCATGTGAGGGGAGAGCGCATTGTTTGCCCCTGTTCACGTATTGATATTTTAGGGTTTGATGATGTCCAGTCTCCCTGAGATGGCAAATTTAACTCTTCAAGTCTAGCCTGCAAACACAGTTTATTATCCACCATAAATCCAGCGCTGGGAAACAAAAAAAGGAAGGGGTTAAAATGGAATTCAGTGCACACGTCCCTTCCCTCTGGCTGTGCATCAGATTGGATTCTGAGAAAGATTGATGGTGGGTTTTAAAATTAATTGCAAGTACAATTGTTATTATTAATACACATGAATATAGATCTAATAAAGCTATGTAAGTCTTAGGAATAACCATGCTAGGAGAGGTAAATCAGATGTAAATGCCTAGTTTGATGCTATTTATCCAATAATGCCCACCTTGGTTACAATGGTGCCTTCAGGAGCAAGAAATAATCATTAGAGCCATTGATGCAATGAGGCTGATTTTGTTGGGTTTTGGGCAATCTGTGAGAAACGACTCCTGTTGTTTCCCCACAGCAGCAGTTGTGGGAAGTGATGCTGTCCCTCCTTGCACAAATCTGTGATTTGTGCACTCTGATCTACCCTACTGCTTTAGGACCTTCTCAGAGCCAGTGAGCAAACTGGCAGCACTGCTGGAGGCTTGCAGTGCCGTGGTTCCCCTCTTTCCGCATCAGAGAGCACCCTGTGATCTCACCTTGCAGATCAGAGGCCCACGAGCCGCATGCTAATTAATGTACAGCTCACACTCATTTGGAAACTAGGGAGATATTTCCCCTAGATTTTCCAAGCAGAGGGACAAACTCTGCTTGCAGGCAGGCTGGTGCATACCCAGAATGTCCCTGTGGAAGCCAGTGGTAGCCTGATTCATTGCTGTGACCACGCACAGAACCCACCGTGGCGCAGAGCCCTGGGGCAGCTGCGTACCTGAGCCGTCTCCGAATTTGGGAGCATTCCTGATCTGCCCCAGCAGCCTCCTAGCTGGAGCACCGCACAGTGGGAACAGAACCGTGCTGCTGCCGGGAGCCAGGCTGCTGCTGCTGCACATCCCCACCTTGTGCTGCTCGGACATGGGACAGGGATCCCCACCCAGTGCCTGCGACTTTCTCCAAGCCCAGCATCCTCCCTTCCCTGTCCTCAGGAAAAAGCCCATGAGTGAGGGGTGACTCCTCCATCTGCCCAGTGGTACTGGCACTGAAGGCAAATCGGTTCCTGTATTTCTAATTCCTGCTGCTCACATGCCTTATTAGTTATACAACCTAAAGCATATTTCCAGAAATATACACATTTCTCTTTCGAAAAGAGTCCTACATTTTGCTCTTCGTAGTTAAAAAAGAGGCAGAACTTGAGAAGATCAGGAAAAAAATAGATCCGGAACAGTTTTCTTTGTCAAGAATTATTTGATCTTTTTATTTTTGAGGGGGAGGGAGGAAATCCTAAACTTTGCATTTCAATGGATTTTTTTATTATTATAAATCCATCTGTGCTCACACACACACACACAAGTCTTTTCTATTCTGTACAAGGCACAATTTAAGGCATCTTTCAGAAATAAAAGGCAGAACAAATGTTATTGTTATTCCCAATATACAGATGTTTATTCTTATCTTTTTCCCCCCTTCCTTTCTTTATTTTTATTACTGTCTTCTTGGTGACATCATAAGTAGGACTTGTCTCTTTATCGTCTTGCAAAGACTTTTGTTTTCTGGGACAGGAGCCTATTATGTCGTCACATGCTGGAACAGTAATAATCTCCCCCCTCTCTTGGAAGTCTTCATAGAAGACAATGAAAGAAACCATATTGTTTTCTGCTGGCACTAAATAAAGGAAGCAAGGGAATCTGAAGGGGGAAAAATTACCCGAGAGAGGCAGTCACTCTGGCATTTGCTTTCTAAATTAATGTTTGGGGTAAAGAGAGAGAGGCTTTCCACACTTAATAGACAACGAGGGACATCTTAATTGCTAGGTCAGACACCGGGCTGAGGGGCACGTCAGGTGAGAGCACCTGATCCTGGAAGGAGCTGGGCACATTTGGGAATGATCTCTCTTCCTTCCCTTGCGGTATCTGCTCCTGTGGTTTGCCCTCAGCACGAGGTGACATTTTGTGTCAGAGTTTGTGCTGCCCCAGCTCTGCAGGAACTGCTCCGGTGCTGGCCCGACCTCTCCAGCTGTGCTGCACCTCCTTGCAGCTTTCACACAGGGGGAAGATCCTCCTGTCGCTTTGCAAGTCCTTTCCTGAAGCAAGAGGGCTGGCACAACCTTGCACTTTGCTTTTCCCTCAACAGCCAGGGTCCAGGGGAATGTCTGAAATGCTCGAGAGTTTGCCTGTACCTTTCTTAGGGTGACAGACATACACTTTCACCAGAATCTAACTTTATTCTTGCTGCAGGACCTAAACGCTCTCTCCAGGTTCTGGGATGCTCTCCCCTTTGGCTTTCCCTGAATCAGTAAGGGAGGGTTCAAACCCCCAGGGTAGGAACAAGCCCTGGAAGATGTGCCAGCTCCAAAGGGCGATGTCCATTTGAGGCTTATTACCCCACAGAGGAGTTGCATGTGTAGGTATGATGATGAGTATCTGAGCCATCCTTTAGCTTGCTCTACCTTCTCCTTTCTCCCTCTGGTCAGACAGAGATGGTTTCTTGAGAAAAAAGGGTGATGCAGCATAAGGAGAGTATTTTGAATAGGCAGGATTTTTTCTTCCTGTAGGCAAAAAGAACTACTGAAACAAAAGCCATTTTTTTCTTCTCTTCATCTATATATTGGGAGGCAAGCAGCTAATCCCTTTACTTACCGTAACACTGTGCAGCAAAAAAGGCAATATAATAATATCATGTGGGAATTCAGTGTTCTTCACACCCTGCCTGACTCTCTGGGAGTTGCCGTGTCTAATGTGTTATCCATTTTTATCTCTTATTTTCAGACATACTGAAGTGCTTGAAAGGAAAGATAATGTATACAAAATAAATGTACATTAAACTAATACAATGGCACAAGAATGAGCCTTGTATCCCATTTATTAAATGAAAGCCAGAGGAAGAAAATTGCATGTATGAGGCCAAAGTTTCTAGGATAGGCTTTGCTCCAGCTGGAGAGACCTTGTTGTCAGTAGGGCACCAGCTGGGAAGGAGAGAGATCTGTTCTGTTTCTGTTCCTGCCATCGACCTGCTCTATGACCTTACCTCCCTTCTTTGTTTTCTCTCGACAGCTAAATATATCAGCTCACCTAAAAAGCAGCGTTTGCTTCTTGTTCTGTTGGAGCATGCCTGGGATGTTTGCTCTCAAATCTCTCTACTTCCATACTTCCTTTAACAATAATGAAATTTCCTGGCTTCACCAGGTCTGGGGCTCTTGCACGGAGCAAATTGACAGTGCTTGTGGTCTCCTCAGTCATAGACAGCAAGGGTTGGAAAACAGCAGCCCGGAGTGGTGCCAGCCCCTTCACTGGTTCAAAGGGAAAACCTGTTCATGGCCTACAACCCTGAAAGCATTATTCATTTTATCTTTAAATCTAATGAATCACTCATATCTATAGATTGATTTGAAAATATCCTTCTGGGCAGCCCCATCAGCACTGAAACGAATCCCTTTGAAAAAAATGATCCCAGAGGAATTTTTAAGGTGCTGTGTGAAATGATGTAGCACTCTGTCCATGAGGAAAGGAAAGTTTTCCACTGAGGTGAATATTTTCCAGTAAGTTTAGTGTGTCTATTCCTGTGTCAAATGTGGTTTTCATGAATAGCTCTTAGAGAAAGCAAAGTCTTCCACCTTAGGAAGGTAATCTCTTCTGGACTGGCCTTGGCTCTGTTTCCATCTGATAGCAGATGGAAACCCCAGGACTCAGAGCATGTTGCGTGGTTTGGAGAGAGTCACAGTGCACATTTCTGCCTGGGAGAAGATGGCCACAGATGCTTATCCAGAGGCAAAGCTGCATGGAATGAGGCCTCTCTTTTTTATTCACAAATTGCATTCCTCCTCTCTCCCCCCTCCCCCCCAACAAGTGACATTTTTCATCCTCTTTGTGCCTCCAGCCTGAATTCTGAACACCTTTCTCAAGGAGCTGGCTTCCACTTGCAGCACTGGGCAGCTTTATCCCTTCGGTGGTGCTTCAGTTTCATTCCTACGCCAACGTTCAGAAATTCTGGTTCTCCTGGCAATGATATGGGAAAGGCACTATTCCTTCAAATCCAGAAAAGACAGGAATCCTCGTGACATTTCAGTAAAGCCGCCCCTGAGAAGGGATGCCAGAACAAGACTGCCCTGTTCTGCCATGTCAGAAGCTGAAAAGCTGTCAAAGAACTCGAAAATCCTACACAGGGAGAAAAATGCAATCTGAGATTGGAGAGTTTGCTGACAAAGTCCGGAGACATAAAAGCATGGATGGATTTAGTAATCTTTGAGTGGTGTATTCACCAGGCACCTCTAGAAGTGCACGTGTCCCTTTAGCAGGGAAAGTCCTCATTGCTTCATGTGTGCCCACACATCACAAGGAGTGACAGCCGAAGTGACCTGAATCACTCTTAAAACAAGCTCTTTATAGCTGGTGGCACAAATACAAAACTCATTCATTGACTTCTGGACATGTTTTATCATAAAAGAAGTCTACATCCCCTTTTTAACATAGTTTGGTCCTATAAACTCTCTGCAAAATCCATCCAGGTTTGCAGCTTTGAGCTCTTGTTTTCTAGCTCAGACCTGCAGAGAAGTCCAGCTTCAGAGCTATTGCATTCACAAAATAATCTGACTTTTTCAGAGGAGTTCCTGGCATCTAACACAGTCCTAGTGAAGTGCCCACTGTGTACCCAGCACCCAGCCCGCTGAGTGCTGCTGGAAAGCTGGAACTGCTGATACACCACATTTATTTGAACACCTGGTGGTCTAGGCCTCCTAATTTTTATAAAGACTCTCTGGCATTCCATCAGTGTCCTCATCTGTTTTGTCTTTTCAGTTTACTAACCAGGCATCTGTGTCTCCATCCTCTTTCTATCTGTAAAACCCTCTCCTCAACAGTTCTTACAGACAAGAGGGTCCTGGGTGAAAACACTCTGAACGAACATGTGTTGGCCAGACAGAAAGTTAAAAGGCATTTTAGATTGAGAATAGATAGGAGATGTTCTACTGGGCCCTTTGCAGAAAGTTTTGTATTTAGCCTGACTGAGGTTTGAGATACATTTGTCTTTTTTGAAATGGTTCAGGTGCTCAATTCTGTCAACTACCAACTGTGTCCTTAATTCCACTGAATTAGAAAAGATGTTGCTAAGATCAGCTTTCGGTCTGTATCATTAAAGCATTTTTAAAAGCAATTAAATTGCATACTATTGTGCAAAAAGGTGTAGAGCAGAAATCACCCCGTAGTGTTGTCGTGGCAGAATGATTAATGAGCACCGTTTCCTTTGCTCTGCCTCTTTAAAGTGCTGCTGACTTTTGAAAGGGTGGGTTTGGGGCTGAAAAAAAAAAGTGTTGTTGAAGGTCTCAGTGCTGGCAGTGGCATTAGCATCCTGATAAATTGCCAATAACGTTCCAACCAGGCTTTTCTTTTGATTTGTTTCTGGTCAGCAGAGACCTGAGTGTGAGGTGCAAGGTTTAGGTGCTGCTTTTTGGGTGGTGGTGATGTGGGTCACTGCAGCTGCAAATCCCATCTCAGAGAGATGTCACCTCACTCCCCTGCAGCAGATATTGGCCAGATAACTGAGGTCACCAGGAAGTTGACATGAAATCAAGATCAGAATCATTGCTTTGGAGATCTTGTGCCTCTTTTCTCCTCAGATATAGAATTTGTTAGTTAAATTTAGCTCATATGAGCAAACTACACATTAAAATATTGATGAAGATAAATTAAATTGTAGATCAGGGAGGCCACAATCTCCCAACCTCATTTAAAACTTGCTGCCTTGACTTCTCCAGTTTTACCTTAGAAACCAGAACTCCCTTTTCTTGCAGTCTCCATATTCCATCCTCACGTTCAGATCAGTGGCTAAGCCCAGATCTGAGCTCAAATAAATAATCTCTGTTCTTGTAGTTTTGATCCAGTGGAGACTGTGACATTTAACTTTTCCTTATGGTAACTAAGGAGACTCCCACAAGCTGATGTCCTACCAACTGCCTTTTGTGCTCACGCAGCGACAGCCTTGGCTCCGGGATAAGAACATTCCACCCTCGTCTCCAACTTCAGAGCCAGCTTGGGTGGCTTTCAGGGCAATGCGTGGTTTCCAGATGCGTCTGTTCTAATCTGAACGCTGAGTAGGGACTGAAATTTGGTTTTAAATTGGGCGTTTGTGGAAAGGAAGAGCAGGAAAATCACTGCCCAGATCTAGCTCTGGAGCAGAGTTGCAACCTTCTTGTGTCTCAGCTCTATCTGCCTGGAAACAGAGGTGTTTTTCTACTCCTGCTTCTTTTCAGGAAGCCAATTTGTGGATAAATTATGCGCTGGGATCAGGACATAACCCTTGGCTATTGTTTCAGACATTTATCCTCTCCCAGATCAAGTGATGCTGCTTGAAGACATTAACTTTCCCCAGCTGTCTATTACCAGCCCCGCGGGCCGGAGGGATGGGACGTGCACTCCCTAATCCACTTCGGGCAGAATCAGCCAGGTTAGTTTAGACAGCCAGGGACTGCAGGTAGGAGATGGATGACCACGTGGAACTGATTAGGGAGCGCTCACACACTCCTAGCTGGTGGCAGGAAGGAAGGAAAAGCTGGAGGCTGGGAAAGCCTTCAATCAGTTTCGCAGTACGCGGAGAAATATCTTTCCTTAACTTGCACTCTCAGCTACTTCGGAAATCTTATTTCCTTCAGCCTTCAGGTGGAGCATGGTGCCAACCATGATTGTTACTACAGGCAAAAAATGGGGTAAATGGGGCTTTCCAAGCAAATTCCCAGCAGCAAGAGTTTCTCTGAATCATTTTATCTTCCTTCTCTTTTGATTTTGCTCTTGAAATTAGAGATGTTATCTCAAACATGGTCTCTGAAATGGGCATGAAGATGAATTTTTTTTTGCAAGGGAAGCATGGAAAGAGCTCTCAGGAGGACGATATCAGGGTTTGAAGTGCGGTTGATGACAGATATTCTGCTGTGGATGGTGGTGGCCAAGAAAAGCTATTCATGGGAGAGCAAAGACATGCAAAATATCTAATTATTGCTGAAAGATCAAAGGAATACAAAAAGCTCAAAAAGCAAAATCTGTGTCTGGAAATGACATATGGACCCGTGGATGAAGTCTGGCCTCCAGAGGTAAATGTGCAGAGAGCTGATGGGGATCATCAAAACCTGGGGAGGGATATCAGAAATGATGGAGGAAAGCATTGCCTGTTAATGGCGGAAATTTATGGATCTGCTATGAATCACATTGACCTCATGAACCACCTTCCTCTCTCCCCAGCACCTCCCGTGCCCTTCCCCTGGATGTCCTTTCATTATTAAAAATTCATGTTTCTCTCCTCAATTTCATACATGGGAACACAGTGACAATCAGTGCCATCAGTCTTTGGAGCACTGAGGACATTGGCTGAAGGACTGAACGATGAGCAGAGGAGGCCAGAGTCTGTCCTTTGTCCGGGTCTCAGCCATCCCTGCAGTCCCACACACGCACAGGCCTTTTGCAGCAGCTCTGCCCTGGATTTCCCCGGGCTCTTGCTTAGTTCCTGGCCCTCAGGAAGGAAAAAACCCAGCCTGAAATACATCCCAGTGTGGGAGAGGAGGATTTTGTGGGGCTGTGGAGGGAAGCCAGCCCAGGAGCTGTTATCCCCTACCCACCTCCATTTGAGGGTGCCTTTCCCAAATGTCAGGGTGGTTGACAGTCCTGAAGAATAAGGGGCAGAGGAGGTGTTTCCTGTCAGAAAAAAAGGGAGAACAGAAAATACGAGAACAAATTCATAATGGCAAGAAGTAGGAGGAAGGTGGGAATAAGGAGGTGCCAAGGATCTCCCAGAGACACAGGGAAGTACAGCAGAAAACTCTCCTCCAGCTGCTTCCCTTCAGGCAGGTAAAATATGGGGAATCTCCTATTACAACACATGGTTTTGAATTGCCTGTTGAGTAAATTGTGGTTTTCCATCCCCATTACTCTACTAGTAGCTATCACTCATAACACAAATATACAAAATAAATTAATTAAAAAAAAAAACCAAACCTTGTAATGATTTTTCCCTGCTTAAGTTTTCAATTACATCAGCTATCTCATACTCATTAGAAAGACATGAGCCCATATTCATTAAATGCAAAACTAACTTTCCAACAGCAAAAAGGCTTGGGTGAAGAGGGTAATGATTTAATTTTCTTCATTTCAGAGAATTACATCTCTTATCCTGGGGCAATACGTCTGTAAATGCAGACTAAGTGCTGTTTCAGACTCAGTTTAAATTCCTAATTTGGTGGAGCTACTTGGTAGAAAAACCTGAGGAAGGTCCAGGCACCCATTTTGTCCTTTGCATTCTACCAAAGCAAATTAAATCTTAAAATTTTGGAGGATTCCAGAAAATATTCTCAAAAACGACTATCTTCAGAAGAGTGTTTGTCTACATTCTTCTATATTTATCCCTATAAATTAGTAACCCGTGTTTCTAGAAACTTCCCTGCCTGAAAATTCCTACAGGTGTCTACTGCAGCATTCAAAACTTGTGGCATGTAGCTGCTGTTAAAGACATCCAAGAGCTTTCAAAAATCACAGTATGTGCATCCACAGGTTCCCAGATATCTTTTAAATTTCAGCAAAAGTCCATTTTTGAGTGTGTAGAAGTAGTTAGTCCCTGTATGTTGGATAGGAAAGGACTTCAGCTACAAGTAAACCTTCTAAAATTGTAATAAGGATTTCTTGAATTTGCTTGAATTTGCCTAAGAACATCAGGTATTTAATTCTTTTGGTGTAAACTGCATCTAGATCTGTAAGACTTTAAAAAAAAAATCTCATATTGGATGCAAAATATAACAGTGAATTTTAGATATGTACCTGCCTTTATGGAAAACCAGTGATTTCAACCAAGACATCACTAGCTGCGTACTTGGTATTTTGCCCAGTATTTGTGTGCAAATCTGTGCTGCTTCTTCATTGCATCTCGCTGTGACCCATCTCAGCTGGAGCAAATGGGGGGGTTTCAGTTCCAGAGCAGTTGCACTGACTGTGGTGAAAATGCTCATCCAGTGCACCAAGCAGAAATGTCAAAAAAATCTCTTCATTTTGCCTTTGACAAATCTTGCCCCAAGTCTCGAGCACGCATCTCTCTCTTCTGGATGTCAGCAGAGCCAAGTCTCTTAGACTTGACTTGGGAAATGATTTTTAAAAAGCAAAAAAATATCCCAGAAATACACGTCTCTACTACCTCAGATGTTTTAGGACATTAATTTGTTGTTTGACTAAAGAAGAAAACTTAATTGCTAAGAAATGCACTTCATTGTGTACATCAATTTTTATCATCATGGATATTCAAGGAACAGTAAAATACTTCTGGGCCCACTGCCCTCACCTGCTCCACTCAAGCATTATGGTCACACAGGGGGACTGAACAATTGCATTCCTAGAAAATATGCTTTTATCAGTAACCACTGATAAAACAGATGTAGGAAACACAAAGTGTGGGCCATGCCTCAGAGTCACAGAATTTGTAACCTACACAAACTCTGTGCCTCTCCTGTGTTTAGTCATGAATTATCTTTGGTGTTTATCCGTGAATTATCTTTGGTGTTTAGGCAGGAGATGTCTCTGATAAGTCGAGACCAGAGGAGTCAGATTTGTCATTTAATGGATAACCCCGTTTGCCAACACCACTTATACTCACACACATCTTCAGCACATTTTGTAGAAACTGTGGTGAAAATATTCCCAGTTTATAAAAGGCCTCTGAACCAGTCCTGGACAAACCTATGAGCCTTGGCTCAGCTGTGTGCAGTGCCTCATGACCTCCCTGATCTAAACTCTTCCCCCTTTGTGTTTCCTCAGAATTAAAACTGTGCCTTTTCTACTTGCCTATTTCTTACTATAGGTGGTCAAGTTACTGGGAAAATGCAGAATTTCCAAAACTCTTGATGGTTTTAGACATATTTTCATTTATTTCTTCAAATATGTGCATGACCTCTAAGAGATAAATCACACTTGCTGATTTTTATGGACTGAATCAAATCATGAGTTGAAATGAAAAGTTTTAATGGAAATGTCACAATTGTTTCAGAGAGAAAAATGTGGCCAATACCAAAAATCCATGCTGAAAAGCCACTTGTGTTCAAACAAAAAAAATCTTTCCTTAGAAAAGCTCCTTGGATCAGGTTCTTCCTGATCCACCTGGCTGTCCCCTGTAGCTCTCCAATTTTTTTCCATTCCCTGTCCAAACTAATGAAACAGCTGCATTTTTATCAACTGCTCTTTCCACCCCAGAGACAAATGCGTTTCACTGGAGAGAGAGAAGCAATTTTTATGTACAGTGCCACAGACAGAGCCCTGCTGTAGATCTGAAGGGGGGGGCACCACCAAAATGCGAGCTCAGGACAACCGCTCAGGCTGTATTTTAACATGTCTCTATATTGCAGTAACATTCCAAACAATATCTAAGTGCAGATATTACTTTCAAGCTAAGTTTTTCTCCCTCAAAGTTTTCTGCTCTGTTTAATAAAGGAGCAGCCTTGGGTTTCTCATGTCCCTTTTGCTGGTAGTGGCTACAGGGGTCTGCAGGCAGAGGCAGTGAGGGAGCAAAATGTTCTGAGCAGCAGCTCAAAGGAGATGTGAGTTTTCTTCTTAAATCTGGGTCCATGTTAATGCATAAAGATCAGCCTCAGTTCCAAAATAGCTGCACAGGGCTTTGTGAAAGCCAGCAAGCACCGGCCGTGAAGTCGGAACCCAGCATGGACTGTGTCAGGGAGGGGCATGAGGAGCACTTGTTCATTTGGCCTTTTTGTTATTTAGCCATAAAGATAAAATACCCTCATTCCGCTCTAAGTTTGTCACAGGGCAAACCAAGCTGAGCAACCATGGTAAGATGTGCTTTGCTTTGATGAAACCTTGACAAAGAGGAGAATTAAAATCCTATCCACATCCCAAGTGTGTGTCCAAACCTCCATCCTTCAATGCCAGTAAACCTGCAACTCCTGGGTTGAACCAGGCAGGTTCTGTGCAGAGGTGCTCTCTTCACAGTAAACCAGGACACTCCTCAGTTAGCAGCTCTTGATATGGTTTTCTAAATTAATATGTTGAGGTTGTTTTTTGGCTGGATTGTGTTCAAATTTAGAGGTGAGATTCTGACTTTCGGCAAAGTGTCCGGGTTCGATTCTCTGGAGGGAGTCGGAGATTTGCTCAGTGGAGGATGTTGTCATATGTGGGGTTGAGGGTGAAGAATTTCCTCGAGGGCAGAAAACTATCTCAGAGCTCACCTCCCTGCTCTGTCACAGCCTCCCTAGTGGCCTTGGCTTCCCTGTGGAGATCCAGATCACAGCTCTCCCTCGCGTACTGGAAAACACCATTCTGAAAGCCTTTGGAGGAGGAACCATAACTGAATTTTTGGTCTGTCTGCTTCTCACAACAAAATTAAAATAGTGAGGGTTTCAGACTAAAGTCCACCTAAAAGTCTGCCAAAGAGCCACCTCCAGAATGGTGGGAGTTCAGGGAAGTGGGTTTTGTGGAAGTTGTATAACGAGTGAATCACGCCCATCCTCCCCAAGGGAAGAGACCAGTGTGGGTCTGGATGACGGCAGCAGTCGCAGCTCAAACCCCCTGCCCGTGGTGACAGACATGGGGCTGCTCTGTACTCTCTGTTTGAATGAGGACACCCACCACCTTCCCTTCCCTTCCCAAACACAAACTGGTTCTCCCAAACCTCCTCTTTTCACTCCACCAGCCTTACACAACTCTGAGCACGGAAGTTTCACAGCTCCCCCAAACATCTCCTGATTTCTGCAGGAAAGGACACAGGTGTTTTGGGATGGGAGGGATGGAGGGAGGACCACCAGGCACAATTCAAATATAGTTTCCAGCCTCTTGCTGGCAATATTCCATGACTTCCACTTCACAGCAGTCTTGACACAACCTTGGAGGAGAATCAAGTGAGAAACCCCAGGGCAGCCCATGAGCACTGGGAAGAAGGAAGGGTGGAGGGGAGGATGGTGGATGCAGCCTCTCAGCTCCATGCTCTGCCTCTCCCTGCTGGAGCTGTTCATCCTGGGTTTGAGAAATGAAATGGTGCTGGAAAGGCAGGGAAGCAGCAATTTTAATTTCTTTAAAAGTTGTTTCTTCTGATTCAGGATGGTCAGTTGTCATTTATTGTAGCCTAAAGTACGAAGTGAATTTTGGCCTGCAGGCCTGTGACTAGAGGACGGGATATTTCTCCCTGTTAGAAATGAATCCTTATGCCTGCAGCAGCAGCTTTTTCTTGGTGTGCTGGTTGTAAATCTCGATGGAAGCAGTGCAAGTTGCGAATGAGCAGCAGCAAGTCCATTTTGTGCTGCCTTTTTGGAATTAAGCTCATATTTCATTTGTGCTTATTTTGGATTATTACTGTTCAATAGAGGAGGGGAGAGGCAGGATTTGCAGGGAAATCCTGCAAGGACCAGCTTCCAAATGACCACCAAAGTCTGAATTGTGCCACTTAACTCCAGGTAGCTTCATCTCCTTCACCAGGGTGACTCATGAGCTAACTTCTAAATAGCACCTGAGATATTTAAAATATAAATTATAAGTCCTGGATTTTGCAACTGACAGCAAACAGGAAAGCTGCCATCTGACTCTGGAAACCCAAAGGGTATCCCCAGATGTCAGCTGGACCCCGCAGAGCTGCATTTGCCAGCAGCCGCAGGGTATCCCAAATTAATGCTGTGACACAAACACAGGAGCTACGTGAACATGTTGCATTGTCACATTGGGCTAGTTTTGCGGAAACATCTTTCTTTCAGACTCACCCAGAGTCTCAGCACTCTACGTGATTTTAAGTACAATGATTTTTCTGTCAAAAATAAACTTTGCTCTCGAAATAATTAGCACATCATCCGTTGGAAGTAAGCCTCGTCTAGAGTGAAAGAATGGAGTTATGTGGGTTATTTTTAAATAGCACAACAATATATGCTAGAGAAAAAAAATGGCTTAAATTATTTACATTATTTACACTATTCTTCTGAACATCTTCAAAAACATGTTTTTTAAAAAATAGCATTATTAATTGAGGGGTTTTTTTTGAAGAGGATTTTTGAAGTTTTTGGAAAGATGGTTAAATACTGAAAATGACCTCAAAACAGATCACTGAGTTATTTGTCGTTTGACTGGGTTTCAGATCATGTGCAGAGTTTGGCCCACTGCAAGCGCCTTCCTGGGGTGGCGAGCTTCTCCTCACGAGAGCAGATCCAGGGCAGTCAGACTTCAATAATGTGGGGACTCAACCATCTGTCCCCAAACAAATCGACTTACAGCCTGATCCCCCAGCCCTCCCAGGGTGTCATTTACTCCTGTGGGTAGCCCAAACACATCTCCTCGTGCACACAGGGCATGGAAGGGGGTCACACAGCCAGACCCATGGAAGCTGGGTGAGGGACAGTGCCGAATCCTACCAGGCCTCACCCCATGGCTGATACCCATCAGCAGGGTCTGAAGGCTTCAGCACGAAGTTTTCTGGTGAAAACAGTAATTTCAAAGCTCAAACCTCATCGCCTTGGTTTACAAACCCCAGATCCCCTCTGTATGCCCTGGGTGAAGGTTGGCTTTGGGGGGCATCTCCACCTGTGCCCCTCCTCTTCACAGGGCAGGACGAGCGGTGTGGGGAGAGATCAGGCCCGAGCTCTGCGCCGAAGCCTGACCCTTTGTTTCGGCGGTGTCTCTGTTGGTGACAGATGGTGATGCTGTCCTGGTGAATTTGTTACCTTCTCGATGACATGCAATATGTCTGCATCCTGACAGTGAGAGGAGAGACTCCAGCTGTCCCTCCAGTAATTGACAGCAAGGAGCTGTTTTCACTTTTGACAGAGCTAAGAAGCATTAGCATCATATTGGCTACTAGGAGGGGTTTTATTATTATGTTTATCATCTGAGAGAAGTCATTGTGATGTGGGACTGGGTGGGGTTTTTTTTCCTACTCTGCTCCTGCAGCCGCCCGCTCCTCACATTGCAAACTGTCGCATGCTCCAGCGGAAAAGAAAGGGAAGGAAATCTGGGCTCCGGCCACCTCATCCCCAAACGAGCCCCATTTCTCTCATGCTGATGAAAATGACAAAATCCCACCTTCTCTCTTCAGCAGCAGGAGAGGAGGGATTATTTTAGGGCAATGAAAGTGCAGAAAATGAAGCAAGAGGTCCTGTCTTGCTGCTTGCAGGCCTGATGTCTGCTGAAGTCACTGCTCGCTGACAGATTTTGGGTCACATCCTCTGCTCTTTGGAAAAGAGAGATAATCTTGTTTTTCCAAGGGTTTTAGGCTCTGCTGGCTGGCATTCTGGATGATTTATGTCCAGTTTGCCTCCCTTTCACTCTTCTTAGCTAGCACACTTACCCCTCACTAGTAATAAAGGGCACCTCTCCCATCCCCTCATGGACTCTGCTGCAGTCTTCACTCTATAATCAGTCCTTAATAAGATTGGGTCAGTAAAATCAACTCCGAGCACATAAGTCACACAGACATCCATACAACAAAGATTCCTCCCTAAATTAGATTCGAGCTGACCTAAAACAAAGGTTGGGTCTCACTGCAGATCCAGCAACAGCAAAGCTACCAAGACAAGCAGTCGCTCCAGGAAGAACTGGGTATTTCTCCTTGGTCCTACCAGTTGTAGTTCCCTGGGTGAAAGCCACACATTGTCACACTCCTGAAATTATATCAGAGGAAATAAGGAATTTATTCAGAGTATTAACACAATCCCATCTATTGTCCCCTTGTTTTCTGCCAGACAGAGATGAGGGTCTACCATGCTTTTGGGCCACCCATGTCTCAAGGGCTTGTGTAACACCTACAGCCACGGGACACTGATCCTGTACCAGAGGGTGCTGATATTAGACAGGGTGCTTCATGCTGGATTAATGAAAATCTAAGCTTGAGAAGGCAAATACAGCCCAGCAAATCTCAAAAGGAAGGTTTCACCTGGCACAACAACCAGTCCTGCACTGCTTCTGTATTTTCTGGCCCATGGAGCAGGGTGTAAGCACAGACAGTGCAACACGCACAGGCTCCTGGAACAGGTGAGGCAGACTCATGGATGCTACTGCTGCATGAACAAATTCACCTCTGCAAGAAGAACCCAAACTCCAGCTATTTATGACCACAGAACATTTGTTCAGTTCTCATTTCAAACTATTTCAAGACTGAGCATGATATATAAATATTATAGTGCCACTATTTTCACTGTATATGTGAATTTGAAAATCCCCAGGGAATTTTTAAAATCTCCAAAATTACTTCTGTTGATTTCTGAAGAAAAGATAGTATGAAAAAATAAAAAACACAGGTTCTGCCAGCTTTATAAAAAGTCCTTCCAAGTTTATGGAAACACAGTTCTGAATATTTCTGTGAAGAAAGATCATATCCACAACTAGGTCCTCTGTGAAAACAAATCTACAAAGTAAAAAAATGCCAGAAATATTTGTCAGCTCTGATTTATTATCAACCCAGACATTTTAACAGTGGCTACTACAATAGTTTGCCAGTTTCTCCAAATGAGGATTGATTTTTAAGTCTCACTGAATACCTTTGTTGAAAGGTCCTTTCCCCAGACTGCTTTAAATATGCAAGCATAGCACTCTGCTGCGAGGCTGTTTGTGCTGACTAAATTCGGAACTTATCGATCTCAAAGCATGGCACTGACCTCAGAAATTAGCTGGCTCGGGAGCAGCATCAAACTCCTAAACTCGGATCGGTGTTGACACGAGTGCGTGACAAAACCCAAGCCAAGTCAGAGCTGAGCAAAAAGCCCAATTTCTGGTCCTGGTCTGGGGCCAAACGATTGACTCATGCCTTGGACCAGAGTTTGGAGGAGGGTGAGTTTTCCTTCCTGGCCTTTTCATTCAGTAATTCCTGAGATCCAGTAAAAGAAATGCACATACCCCTGTCTGTGCATGGAGAGGGGAATGAGTGCTGCTGTGTGTTTGGGCTGAGGGGCTGGAACCAGAATCCACCCAGGGATGCAGAGCCCCTGGAGGAGGGGGCCTTCTGCCTTTAAAAGAGCAGTAGATGGTTTAGGAATGAAGCAGATGGGTGTCATGGAAGGCCCATGCTGTCTGCTACATGCTTTTATGATGGTATTAAATTATTCCTGTTTCTTTCAGTACTGTGCTATGCACTGCACCATCCTGGTTCCAGTTGAGAAAGAGAGTGAGGGAGAGGGTGTAGGACTGAGAGCAAAGGGGGGAATCCACAGCATAAACCAGTATTTGTCAGAAATGGGAGTAATTGCTGCTCTTTGGTGTGATTTATTGAGGTAACAAAGGTTAATAACAATGCCACTCAGTCAGTTTATTCTATTCATTTTCATGTCATTATGACGTATCAGGCATGGTGCATGTTGCAGCTGGGGTAAGGACTGAGTTTCTCCCAGAGAGATGCTCCCGTCTTCCTCCTGACCACCAAAACCCCTCTCCTGGGTGGGCTGGGGGCTTGGAGCCGGGCTGGAGCGTGTCCATGCAGGGTGGGCATCAAAGGACTTTGAGGCATCAAAGGACTCCTCACTCTTTGCATCCCCAAGGCCTGGAATTTCAGACAAATTAGAGAGGGAGTTAGCACGAGGAGAAGTTAACACAGGGCCACCTTACCAGAGCGGTGCTTTGCTGGAAGCATGTGGGAGTGAGGGCAAGGGTGGGCAGTGAGGGGGTGGAAAGCAGCCTGCGGCAGCCGATATCCCCACGGGATGCCTGAGGGATGGACGGGGCTTCTGTGGGAAGAGGTGGGCAATGCAAAGGAGCCGTCTGTCATGCAAATGGAGAGGCAAGAGGAGTGTTCCTGAGATCCTGATGGCTCTGGGGGAGTGGGGAAGGCTTTATAGAGGGATAGCCTCCTGCGAGGGGAGCAGGAGGAGGGGCAGGAAGGGGAGCAGAGCAGCTTGGGATTACTTTGTTGTTTTGTTTAGGATTTGGTAAAAGCCAGAAGGGACAACTGAGAATTCTGAAAGTGAAGGAGGCTGGCATTTCAAATTAAATGGGTTCATTGTCTGTTGATGAGGCTGCCACACCCAAACCCTCACCTGGCTGCCCCCACCGACATGAATTTGTTTTTATGGTGTAGAGATCTAAAACATGCTCCATGCTGAGCCCTCATTTATCACTAGCTTTCACTGAAAACTTCTCATTCCCATGATCTTTTACTGCAAAGAACTTTTTTAGCTTATCTCAGTATCTTCTTTGGGCTTCTAGAAGTCATCAAGGCTTGGAAATTTAATGGCATTGGGATTCCTTGCTCTTCAGGAGTCAGGGGTTGCTGCTGACTTTTCTGCAAAGTACTGCAGGAGATACAAAGACCCAGCATTTCCAGAGTGGCTCAACAACCACAGCTCCCTGCAAGCGGCAGCTTTCCCACAAATCATTCAGTGCTGCAAGAAATCCATCAGATCTTTTTCCCCAGCCTTGAGGATCAGTGTCCACATGTGTTTCACCTGCACACACAACCATACAGATCTCCTCTGGTGGGTTTAGCCCAGATCCATCCTCCACTAAACCTGCACCCAAACATCTCCAATCTTTAAACCCCCACGGCCCAAAGCCCCCACACGAACGGTGTTCTTTGTGTGAGAGAGGGTTAAAGAAAACCCAACGTCTTGCTGCAGATCATCCCTCCCTTCCACCCACTTCGGCGCTGGCAGTCTCGCTCTGTTCTTTCATCCAAGTGGGCATCAGCACCAGCCCCATATTCATAAGTGTCAAGAGGTGTTGATGCATACGGCAGTCGGCTGCTTTTGCCCACCCCGGAGACTAAAATGCCTCGCACCTCCACTCGGCTGCTGGGACTTGGCTGGCTTTCAGATTTTAATTTTTAGAAGGACTTTGAAATTTTTCCAGCTCTCTCTCTCTCTGCTGTTTTTCACCGCTCGCTCAGGGAGGTACCTGGGCTGCTTTGTTCTCAGAAATGCATTCGTGAATGAGCGGTCTCGAGCTATGGCAAACGCTGCTTTTTTACATTGTTCTGACCAATCTGAGCTCCTGTTCTAAGGTATGAGATGGGCAGCAAAGGACAACTGTACCTCAAGGTGCTACTAAATTGTCCATGTAAATGTTTCTGCTACAGTTTAGGGGAGAGACCTAGACAGAAAATGGGAGAAAGAAAGAGAAGCCCACCCTGATCAAAGTCCTAATGCTGATGGTGGAGCACCCAGCTCACGTGTCAGCCTAGATCCCAGCTGTTCAAGAGAGGTGTTTTCACTCAGAAACCTCAGAAGATTCTAGAAGGGAGGGTCCTATGGCAGCTTTTGGTATTGGAAGAATTTTTGGTGTGGGTGAAAGTTTCTCCAGAATTTTTTTGAATACGTTGCAAGTCCTTGAGTATTTTCTTGGTGTCTTCTAACCCTTTGGGGACAGGCCATCAGTGTGCACATTTGGTGATATCTTGCTCATGTCAGGAGCCCGTGGAGGAATCCTGGATCTAGGTAGCACTGCCTGGCTTGGTACTGAGAGCAGAGGTGAGAGCTGTACGGAGACCCAGAACTCAGCCAGGAGTAGTCTGGCACATAACACGGCACAGAGATCTGTGCTTTTCTAGGTATCTCAGCTACCTCACTTAAATCTTGGTCTGCAAGTTATTGCTTCTTGGGGTACTGGCAGAATTTCGTGACTAGATCCAAAGTTGCCTGGAGAATCAAGTTTCTAGCTCTTCTGATTCAAAAGAGGTCTCTCAGTAGTTTTCAAACACCTGGGGTTGTGAAAGGCTGGGGCACAGCCCAGGGTTTGCAGCACTAATCCATGAGGCACCAGAGATCTCTTGAAAGGATGGCAGAAATCAGCTCATAAATGTCTTGTTCACCCATCAGCCCAAAGCAGAGCCATGAACTTGTGCTGCTGCAGGGTTCCTAGCCTGATGCCATCAGGCTTATACAGGGCCACTAAACCAGCCTGTGACATGCTGGGGGGGATTCCATTGCCTGAACATCAGTGTCTCCCACTCAGTACTCAGCAGTGGACTCAGGGCTCCTGTGCTGTATCTGCCAGTCCCTCAAGGATGACCTGGTTACACTACAGAGTCTAAAATAGCCCTAAACCTTCATGTTTGGAAAGCTGAATGCAGGTGAAGGAGCTTGGAGAACCGTGGGATAGCAGGGATGGGGGTTGAGAAGTCTCTTGGGGCTGGAGTGTGCTGCTAACTTTGCTTTGGCGTGGTCTTTTCTTTGGTTTTGGTCTTTTCCAACATCGCTTTTGGATCTTTGTGTATCTATTTCCTTTCTGCACTGCTGTGATACATTTTCCTTCAGATACCTTCCATTTCTCCAGAGAAAGGAGAAATCTTTTTAACCTGATGGCAGTTCTCAGCCTCTAAAACACAGCTGCAGACATATGTTTGCCTTTGCTTTAGTAGGGAAGTACAAAATTTCTCTGTCCCCCTCCAGATCCTGCAGCCATTGTATTTGAAGGAGACCTTGGGCTGGAGCAGGCTGAGTCTTGCTGACCCAAGCTCAGCTCAGGCATCGCTGGGTTCCCCCTGGCCCTCCCCCATCTTGTAACACCAAGGTCTTTCTTCTTTGTAGCAAGGTTAGGCTCTATATGTCTTAACCATATGCCCTAAGTGAGGAATTCATTAGCATTCATTATGCATTCATAGGAAACAAATGGGCAGAGGAGTGGGAGGTATTGCAATTCCTCTCAGCTGCTCCTTCACACCCGGCCTGGAGGGAGGGGCACCGGCCCCCGCCAGCCTCCTCCTGCCTGAACCGCTGACCGCTCTGGGACTGCTGACCACCCTGGCACTGCTGACCGCTCTGGGACTGCTGACCAGCCTGGCACCACTGACCGCTCTGGGACTGCTGACCAGCCTGGCACCGCTGACCACCCTTGCACACCCACCCTTTCACCACAGACCACCCTGGCACCGCTGACCACCCTGGCACCGCTGACCACCTTTGCATCACTGACCACCCTTGCACACCCATCCTTGCACCACCGACCAGTCTTGCACTGCTGACCACTCTTGTACGCCCACCCACCCTTGCACTGCTGACCACCCTTGCACTGCTGACAACCCTCACACCACGGGCCACCCTTGCATGCCACCTTTGCACACACTTCTCACACCAGGAGCTGATTTCCAGGTTCCCAGCTGACAAGCCCCATCCGCCGGCGTGAGTTCCCCGTCGGTTCATTTAACTCCACAACATAAGCTGATTATGGAGGGAAATGGCTGAAGCATAAATCTGGCTTCCTTTTTTTTATTTCCTCTCTTTTTTTCCCCCCTTGGTGGTATCACCTCCTTCCCCTCTCTTGCTTGGCTTCCATTTGTTCCCCATGCAGGGAAGCCAAGGCAGACAGATGAAGGCCCCACCACCCCCCAGGTCCCAAGACATCCCTGGATGGGGAGAAGAAAAGGAAATCTTCATGGTTTTAAACAGCAGCAAATGTTTTTCACTATTTCAGAGACACAGAGAGAGAGTCAGCTCAATCCTTAATTGTAATTGATATCTGGGTGGGAGTTTGGGTCAAAATAAAACCAAGCACATACATTGTCACAGGGTGATGTCCCAGGACACAGTGACACAGAGGCTGTCACCCAGTTCTTCATTTTCATCAGTGCAAAGATGCCCTTGCCTCAAAGTCATCAGTGCTATAGCAGTAGCAGTTGTGGGTTACTTTTCATTTTATCCCTTTTCTTCACTTGCAAATAACCAGAAGATTTCTGGCTACTTGTGAGAGCACATCTTGAAGACACAGGTAATAGGTAGGAGAGTGGTGAAATGAGCTCTGCTTCATGTCTAAGGAGCTTGAGGATTGGATCCAGCACTTCTCTGGCAAGTCTCCCTTAAAAGTGGCAAGGAACATCCACCCAAAACAGGAGAAACTCTCCAAAGGGAGAGGTGGCTTCCAAACAGCTCCTAGAGAACACAGAGTGTTCTGTCTCTGTCCATGGTCTCCCAGCTTGCTTGGGAGGAGGTTTTTGAACCTGCCTGGGGTTTGACTTATCATTTCAGAGTGATCTGGACCCGTTTCAGTCTCCTCTGACAAAGCCCAGCCCCTGGAGCAGGCAAACACTGGTAACGCTGTCACCTGCTACTCTGACAGGTTTTTTCAGTAAATCTACTGAGCAAATCTAGAAATCCAGCGAGGGGAAAAAATTATAAATTTCATCTGGCGTGTTCAGGGATAAATTCCTGGTGACTTGGGTACCTGAGCACGATTTGGGACCCCTCCGTGGTGAAAGGCAGCTCTCGGCTGCAGCAGCTCCCGTGCTGTGCTGTTCTGTGCTGAGCTGAGCTGAGCTGAGCTGAGCTGAGCTGAGCTGTGCCGCTGGGAAGCCCGACTTGCCTCCTGGTGGAAGGTCTCATTACAGCAGGGAGACTTCCCAGCTCCAGCGGCTTTGTAAAAAGCAGGACATGAGCTGCAAACACCTTCAGAGGAGCCTGACGGGGAGGGGGTGCCCGGCACGGCGCTAGCCCAGAGCCAAGGAGTCACTGCATGGCCCAGCCTCATGCGCGGCCCCTCGGGCTATGGGCTGCGGAAAGGGGGTGTCCGTGTCACATTCACGGGCATCTCCCAACCCTGCAGAGCCCAAAGCCAACGACATGAAAGACCCCACGGCCCTGGGAAGCAGTGTGAATGTCTGCTACATTAGTGACGCTGCAGCTCTCCCCACAGATCTCCTTTGCACAATGGAATATTATAGAATATCTCTTACAACAGCAAAAAAAAAAAAAAATTGCTTATGTGCTTTTATCTTGCTGAGTGAGGGCAGCACCAAGCCCACAGGTTCTGAGGAAGGCTTTGTTTGGAGCTCAGTGCCCAGCTGAACTTACAGATGACTTGTAGGAAGGTTCACATGATGTTCAACCAGGTGGGAAGATTTTGAAGTCTATTTTTTAAAGTGATGAGAGCAGAGGTTTTCCTTCCTGCATCACAGCGACACAGGCAGAGCTGTGCACCCATCCTCCTGTCCTTGCTTCCTGGTGATTCCCCTCTTTTGCTCCTCTCTCCTTGTTGTTAGGTCTCCTTTTCTCTGCTTTGCTTTTTGTTTTGTTTTACAGGGGTTTTTTTTGTTTGGGGTTGGTGGCTTTTTCTGTCGGTTAGTTCGAGTTTTTTAGAATGAAACAAACTAAAACTCTGTCCTGGAGGGAACTTTAAATGTTTGGTAACTGCTGCTATCCATAAAACTCTACCCAGTCCTCAACTGCTGCTGCCTACCTGCCTCTCCAGCCCTGGAAGGGCAGCAAGGCGGGGAGCAGGGATCTGCCCTGCACGGAGCCGCTCTCCAAACAAACCCCGAGTCAGAGCCGTGTGGCCCCTCATTAGCAGTCGAACATCAAGGACCTTCGTGCAGCAAAATCAACTATTTTTTGTAGGATGTTTAACAAAAGAAGAGATACTAATGAGGTTAGTTAAAGGGTGGCCCTCTTTCATTAGCTCTGCTGGGCTAAGTCTGCCAGTGAGGAACTATCAAGAAGATTGCTTTTTTTAATTACTCTGTTAATTGATATAAAACAAAAAGGACGCAGATTAGTTGCATGCAATTAGCAAATTAATTCTTGGCAATTACAGGCTTAATAATGGAGTACTTTTGCTGCTGTGTGTTGGATTCTGTGGCCTATATTCATTGCCTGTATGAGCTGCCTTTTTTTNTTTTTTTTTTTTTTTTTTTTTTTTTTGAAGAGGAACAAGAGTTAAATATAGATGTGTACACATTTCCTTGGAATTCTCTCAATAGAATGATGAGGAAGATGAAGTGCATTTTTCATCTTTGACACAGCAGTGCCTCAGAGCATCTGTGTTGCTGACACTGAAGCCTAAGGTGGTGTGTAAGACAACTCTGCCTTCTTGCCTGGTTCTGACTCCTGTGCTTGTGAGCTCAGTGAGACAAGTTAGGCAAAAGTTTCAGTTTCTTTCTGAATGGGGCCAATGGGCAGGAATATTGGAAATCAGGTCCTTAGGGTCTAACCTCAATCTAGGACTCTTCCCAGGCTGCAGCACTCCGGTGGATCAAGTAGGCTGAAAAATACCCCAATTCTCCTTGAAAAGTCACGGGTTTGGGGTGGTTGCTGTTGAATGATTACAGCAGGAAAATGATGATGGCAAGTTCCTTTTGTGATACAGGGCTGTCTCCTGGCAGTGGGATGCTCTTCCCTGTCCCGGACACTGGAGGGGAGGAGTTTGAGGGCTGGGGGACAGCGAGGCCTCTGGTTGCTCCTGTCTGTTGACCTCACATGTGCAGGATATTGGGGTGGAGAGACAATGGCATATCCCTACCCAAGGGAATCAGCACAGAGACTGAGATACCTCACTGTGCTTGACCCCAGACTGGGGGAATTTGATATTATTCAGCATTCAGCCTGAGTGGCCCCTCTGCAAAACCACCTGGCAGGTTACAGTGCTTCGGAAGAGGAGGAGAAAGCAAAGCAGGTGGGAATATTTCCTCTGCAATCTGTCCCAGTGCAGAGGAGCTGGGCATTCTCCTTGGGCCTCAGCTTTCCTCCCTGCCTCTCCTCTCCTCTGTTTTTCCTCCACCTGTGCCTTTTCTTTCCAAGCAAATTTGCAGACAAGACAATGGTCACGTCCATTGCTTTGCTTGTATTGCTTTCCAATGTTTTTATTTCACTCCAGACCAAGTGCATGTGTTTTTGCAGACTGGTAACAGGCAAGCAGGGACTGGGGGCAGGAAGGGTCTTGGTGATAAGACACCCACACACACATAAGGGGGAACACATGGAAACATTAATCCAGAGAAGTTCAGAGGCGCAAAAGGATTTTTTCACTTACTTCAGTCTGCTGGGGATCCTCATTCTGGTCTATATTCGGAGAACACCTAGCATAGCAAAGGTGCCTGACTGACCTCCTGCTCCTTTGTTTTCAGTCAAATCAGGATTAACATTAGGGATTCTTTATTTGTATTGGGAAATGTCAGTGAGGCTGTCTGTGCAGCACAGGTTATAGAGAGGCAGTGAACAAAGTTTACAACCAATGAGATTAATTTACACACTGAAATAGTGGCTGTATGTTCCATGTTTCCCACTGACTCCAACCTTTCCTGGGTGTATCAGTTCCTCTGGTCACTGTCACGGGCTCAAAAATGTTGAGAGACTTTATTCTGCTGGGTAATTGCTTTGATTCCATAGATTAAATGAGTGAGAATAGACACTGAAGACTTTATTAGTGCATCTATTTCTTCCTGTACAAACCCTCCTCTTGTAAAAGGGGGGGTTTGAGACCCTTTGCAGGGAAAGGCCATGCAGGGATGTGTGCAGTGGGAAGGCACAGGGAACCTCTCGTGGGAGCAAACAGCCTTGCAGGGTTTCACTGCAGGAGGATGAGGTTTCCTGCAGCCATGTGTCTCCCTTCAGCTATTTCAGAGCTTCCCAGGCTGAAATCTGCCTTTAAATCCCTATTTTCAGAATACGTGTTTAATTTCATTGTTACATTTCAACTCATTGTAACAATATTGGGTTTTTTTCTTTAACCCATGGCTTTTGCTGTTAGCTGCTATTAGGAGCTTTTTGATAAGAATATTTATTTTTCATGCATACAAACCAGCCTGTTTCCATCTCATTTCTTCTAAAACCTTTTGACTACTTTTTAAACCCAAAAATATTGGACCCGCCCAAAGTGACTCTCAGGCAAGCAAGAAGATCATTTGATGCATCCAGTGTTTTGCTTCACATGAGTTCTCAGTATTGACAGGGAGGAAGAAGCTGAGAAGGGAATAGATCAGACTTGCCCTTAAAGATCTCTTAAAGAAGAAAATAACCCAGCAGCCAATAATTAGATTGTTTTCTTCCAGCGCCCAGGCCCAGAGTTTATTTGCAAAGCAGTTTCTCAAAGAGTGGTTTAGCAATGAATTGCTGATTGGTTCGGGCACAAGGACCAGGCTGAAGCACCTGCAGAGATGCAGTGGTTGGGAAGTGTCGGCACAAGGATGTGGATGCAGCCTGAGGATCAGATCCTGCCCCATTCCCCACTCCAGCCAGTCTCTCCGACGTGGAGCAGGTTGTGACCCTCATCATTTTGTTTCCCCACTGATGTAGGACCCCAGATCACAGGCTTTTAAAGCCATAAAAACCCTCCACTGAAAATTTGGCCATGATGGAGGTGCAGGGAGAGCATAGGCAAGAGAGCAAAGGGCCGAGCTGGGACCTGGCCCTGAATGTTCCTGGAGAAATTGTTTCAGGCAGAGCCACCAGTGCCGCCCAGCATGTCTGTCCTCCCCCCCAGTCCTAATGTCTTTTCCCCCTCACATGGAATTCCATACTTTGGAGGCTGCTGGGTAGGGGCTGTTGAGGATTCAGCCATGCAGGAAGGCAGTTTGCTGCCTCACCCTTTAATTTGGGGGTGTTTTCCCTTCCCTCCTCTCACTGGTCCTCAGTGCCCAGCAAAACCCTGCTATTGTCTGGGATATATTCCTTCCAATTTATTCAAGGTTTCACGGGGAATTATTCCACATAAATGTCCTCTTTTCACCACCATTCCTTTCCTGCAAAACATGTGCCTTGCTTTAATTTTTTTTTTCCTTACATGAGACATCTTGTTTATTTTTCCCCCACGTCTTTGCTCCCCCCTTGCTGCGGCTGCTTCTCCTGCTGGTGCTGCATTGCTGGTTGCCAGAGAAATTTTTTTCTTCCACTTTTATTGTAATTTATTGAATTTTTTCCCCCTTGCTTATGGCCTCAGAACCTTTTACTTCTACCAAACGAGGCACCAGGCATTAACAACACACTGAATGCAACTTAAAGAGTTAAAGTGAGGAGGGCCTGCCCATGTCACACACAGTCAGTGAGAACACAAGAGGGCCTGAGCCACAAAACAGAAGCCAGCAGCATTATCTGTCTGACTTCTCTCTCTCCTCCCACACACTGGGGACATTTTTTCTCACACTTCTGAGGGTTTTCTGCCTCCCCTGATACCTGGCTCCATAGCCAGCAGTCCTGCCTGTCCCCCTCTCCATGCGTAAATGGGTTGTGATTTGTTGGATTCAATCACTGCTTCCTCTCCAGAGGCTCTGGGAAGGAAAGCCATGAGCGTTAACTTCAAGGAGTTTGCACCATCTTGTCTGCTCCTGGTGTAACTCCCTCCTGGCCAGTGCTCACAGTCCTTAGGGAGAACTTTAATTGTTATTTTCAGGGAATCTCTACGGAACTGCAGAGATTTCTTTCCCCTCCATCTCTTTCTCAGTGTACTGTGGAGCTATATCCCCCTTTCCCTGACCTATTTGATTTTCACTCCCCATGGTGAAGGGCAATCCCCATGCATGCCAAGATCTCCATGTGATGATGTAGGAGGGTCCAATCTTCTCCATTATAATTATTTGTGGTTCTGGTTATCTGAGGTTATGTTTTTTTCCAGTAAATCCCATTGGCTTCAGAGTTGCATGGGTAGAGATCTTATAAAACAGATTTTGAGGGACTAATGTGTGCTAAATCTGCCCCCAAGAACCTCTTCTGAGCTGATCCTAGGTTTTCAGAGGCACTCATTCGTAGAAAACATGGCACATGGACTGGACAGTGCCTTGCTACAATGCAAAATGTGTTTGGCATTAATTTAAACAAGAAACACAAAATTTATTCAAAGATTTCAGTGGATGGTGTCACCTTTGTACCCAGCTGCCAACCCACAGGTCCCTCCTGCCACTCTCCCCTCCCACCTCCAGTCTCTTGACACACCATCACCTATGTGTGCAGCAAGAAAGGAATTGCATCTGTTAGTGCCTAATAATGTTTAGGACAGAAGTCTTCCATAAGGAGTTTTTTTGGGTTTTAAACTAAGGAAAACCCTTGTGAAAGAGTGCTGCTCTGGGGCTCAGCCTCCTCAGCACTGTCATAGTAACAATTATTTATATGTTGTTTTTTCCAGGATTTTTTTTTCCCTGACTGCAGGACTGAAAAATAAAAACAAAACCACAAGCCAATATTTAAAGTATCAGCATCTTTTTTGCAGATTTATTTTTTCACATACACAAACCTTCAGAGACAGAAAGATGCATTTGCCAGCTTGTAAAGATATACATTAGTCTTCATAAGTATAGGTTCATGAAGTTGTGTTGCATCCTCCAAGTTTTTCTTACACCTACGACCATATTTCATCAATAAATTTGCTATCTAGACAGTACACAAAACTAAAATTGGACCAGCAGCTGACAGCCTGGGGACTGAGCTAGGGACTGTCAGAGCTGGCAGTGTTTGCTAATTGAGTTAAAAGAAAAGATATCCTTTTTCTTTACTGGGAGAGTCTGGCACATTTTCTGGGGTCACAGAAAGTGGGATACACACACATACACATGCACACACACAAACCCCAAACATTTGCCAGAGGGTCTCTTTGAAAGCAGCAAGACCGGCTCAGATTCAGGTATCCGAAAGCTAGCCTGGTTCAGAGTGTGTTATTTGCTTTTTCACAGTCAATAGGCAATCGTAGATGACAACAAAATATTGGATCTCGCCTGCAGCGCCGGGGAGCCTTTTTCTTTAATGTGCCAGCACTGAGAAAGAAACTTCCACAAGTTGTGCAAATCTCTGCTGGTCAAACGAAAACTTCGCTGTAGCATGAAATGCGAAGTGGCACCTTAGATACAACTAATGGAGCTATCATGGGCCTAAAAGTAACTCTCAGGGCACCTCAAAGGGATTTGCTTCTTCCCATTCAGCCTCCCTGTCTTGCAGGGACATTTTTCATTGCCTGTCTCTGAGTCCCCACTTGGGCTCGTTGTTAATCATCAGGCGCTGGGACTTCCAGGCATGTGGGAGCGTGCTTGGACAATGCATCATCTCAGGTGGGGATAATCCTGAGCTCATTATGACCTTGTTGCAGATAAAAATATAGGAGGGTTTGGGGATCTGCTTTTGGCAGGAGAGTTCATCTCAGGCAAGGTATGGGGAGTGCTGAAGCAGCCTCTGCCTCTGTGCCCAGGGCAAAGGATGGAGTCCGGCCACACTCCCACATCCATGTCCAAACTGCTCCAACAACAGTGGATGTGGCATGACAAGCTCAGAGCCCATCTTTAATATGCCAGAAGCCCCTTCATAAGGAGAAGAACCTGATTGTGGAAATGGAAGCGGAAACATCATTACATTTTCAGAGTAATGAGCTTGGCCCCCACCCTGTAGCTAATTAAAACTGTGGAAGTCTTATTTCAGCTGTAATCAACCTAAATCTTAGCTACAAGCATAGCAAACATTTTTTCAGTGTACGTGGCTTTGCTCTTTTGTTGGTAAGTGAGCAGGGGAGGAGGCAGTGTCTTTTCCTCCGTGGCAGGAGCTGTTTTGAGCTTATTCCTTGACCATGCAGGGGATGTGGTTCCTGCAGGGGCAAACACAGCCCTTCTGTGTTTATTTAGAGACAGTTACCAAACACAGAGATATCTCAGCGCTCGGGGGTTCAGACTGATCTAGGATGAGCAGATATCTTAAACATAATAATCAAAAAATATAGAAAAATAGGGAACTCATCTCTCTTGAGCTTCAAATACAAATTGGTTCAAATTTTAGGTGCGTTGTTTCTTACTTCATCCGTGTTGCCTGCTCTCCCCAGCTGAGCCACATTAATGCAGAGATTGAGATCCCCTTCCCAGCATCTCTAAATGGATGGAGGAATCCTCCTGAGGCAAACGCAAGGTGAAGATGTGTAGGAAAAACCTCAATTTACTATTCTAATAAGAATTAGGCATCCAGATTTCTTTAACAGCTTTGCAGTATCAGATGTGAAGCACAAAAGGATCTTCTCCCTAGCTCAGGGGCGAGACACACTCTGTGGACCATGCACAGAAGAACTGCTCTGGTCTTCCCCACTCTCAGCAAATTATGGCTTCCTACTTCAAAAGCTCTGAATTGTATTTATATCATGAAATACTGAGTTGTGGAAAAAATCCTGATCCTTCAGAAAGCTGCAGTCCTGGCAGGCAGGCGGATGCTGCGCGTGCTGATGGTGAAAATACAGAGAGACATTTTTGTGGTTGATTTTCTTTTTGGTGGGGGAAAAAGGGCACGTTCAAAGCACTGAGCACACAAATGTGTGCACACACAAACCCTCCAGCCGCTGCACATGTATTCACCAGGGGTTCAAATTAAACTCCAAATCGTGCAACCGTGATCTGCACAGATTAGAAGTGGGCTTAGATTGCAATTAAGTCGAGGGAAGTCAAGAGCTTAGATAACGATTATCATTTTTTCCTATTTGGAAGAACCAATTGGAAAAAAAAAAAAAGGAAATAAAAAGAAGATTAAAATACAGTATATCTGTGCACACGCACTAATAAATTGTCATTAAACAGTTCCCTCCTTATTGTCTAAATGGAGATACTATGAAATATTTGTAATTAGCAACACAATTTATTAAAGCTGCCCTATCTTGGCTTGGTGCTGTTTCACAATCAAATGCAGTTTGGGATTTTGCAGCCAACCATTTTTTAATCACCGGAGCACTTCATTTTTAGTAAATCCAACCCTAATTTTTGTTATCCCCTGCTGGGCTTTACTTGAAAAAAAAAAAGTTTAATTTGGTTGAGATCCCCTCAAAATCATCTCTGCTTAATGCCTCCCAGCCTTCTGCAGTCTGTCTGCCCATTTTGTACAAAACACACACGCAAGCAGTAATCAGCAGCTATACCCCAGCCTTGCATTAAATGTCAGTTTTGTGCTTTGAGATTTTTCATGTGCTTTTGAAAAGCAGGGTGTAGCAGGATGCAGCCCACATGAAAAAAAAAAAAAAAAGAGAGAGATACAGCAGAAAAATAGTGTTCATTATCGGGGAGAAGTAAGTAAATGATAAGAGATGATTTAGAGATCCGGAATGTAAAATGCATGATGCAAACGTTCAGAAATGGACTGCTCCTACACTATTAGGAGTTGAAGGTCACGCCACATGTCATTGGAAAGGTAATTTTCTCTAGATTTTGAAATAGGATCTCAGATTTGACCTATGCCCTCTGTGTCAAGAACATCTGGGCATCCTTAATGCATCTATTCCTTTTCCTTTTTTCCTTTTTCCTTTGTTCCCAAAGCTGGAGGACAGTCCCCAGTTTAGAAGAAAGAGAAAAAGAATGGCCAGATTTCAGTTTTAGCCTTGCTGTGGACTTGTAGGAGACCCGGGACAAGTCATTTCATGCCTTTTGGTTCCCCCTTGTCAGTAAGATGGATTCGGTATAGAAATGCCCAGATAGCTCGTGCTTAGGTCTCAGTATTTGATTAATTAATGCTCAGAGTTATTTTGTGATGCTCACACGAAATAAGTTATTCACAGCACATTCAGATGTGCTTCCATTGCTTTAACAGCTTTGAGAATGGGATTTGTTTCCCATAAACAAGATATCTTTATCCATATCAATAGGTATCTAAGTGTGATTCCACAGGGTGCAAAATTATATGAATAACTTGAAATACTTTTATCAGATATTTTTCATTACCTTTTGAAACAGATTTAAAATGCCCTTCTCTTAAATCTTCTTCTCATACTGGGCTCAGCTAGAAATACAAATGTTTAGTGCATCTGGAAACCAAAGCATCCAAAAATATAGTTCTCTTTGGGAAATAGTGGTGCCTTTGGGCTTCAATTTCCCTCATCTTTAGACTGGGACAAGTGAGGTTTATCTATAGAGACTAAAGGAGGAAGAGAAGCAGAAAAGGTTCCAGACAGTTCCTGTAGACAGCTTTCCTCAATATTTTGAGACAACCTCTCCTGCAAGTCACAATTTCTCTTCTGTGCAAAAGTCTAACTCTTCAGCCTATTTGGCTTCCTTATTTCCAGTGAAATCTTCAAACACCAGAGGCCAAAATTGCTCCAAGGCTCTAATTAAAATCCTTTGCCTCAAAAAAAAAAAAGCTCAGTTCTCACTCTTAGCAATGTTGCAGTATAAGGAGGGTGAACATCCATAAAACAAATGTTTTCCCCAGGGGAACAGCAGTGTTTGAGAGGAGGGCGCTCACCCTGCTGGTGCTGGGCATTTGCACTGTGACCGGTGAATGAAATTAGAGACTAAAATCAGACCTAAAATCATCGGTGTTTCAAATCTGCTTCACAATCAGCCTCGTCAGGGTCCTGTCTGCCACAGCACGAGCCTGGAGAGTGCTGGAGCAGAGCCTCTGCTCCTCTGGGATGCTCTTCCCGACAGCCCCGTGGCAGCCTGGGCTCCTCTGCTCAGCTGCTGCCCCTTCAATTCCCCTTTCTGTTTATCTTCTCCTTGTGAATGCAGCCCAGCTAATCAGCCTGATGGCCGGGATGCCTGTTGGAAAACATATAAAAGGATTTAAATCCCTCTCCCTCCTTCAAGAAAGCTTTTCCCTGCAGTGGGAAAAGGGTTCATGGTTCTGACTGTGGAAGACAGCGGGGGGATCCTTACTCAGGGGCAGAGCAGCTCTTTGCAGACATGGACTTGGGGTTCACATCAAACTCCCAGTTAAGCATCCTGTCTAAGGTGAACTCAAAAACAAAGTCATCTTGCAAATGGTTCCCCCAGCAGGTTGAGACATGCTGTTGAGGATAATGTGAACTCCCTGCAGTCTCAGAGAGACAGGGAGAAAGCAGCTTATTTCCATATCTTAATTAAAATTTCCATTAATCCCATCTGAGGCCTCATAACTTCAAAAACTTGGACAAAAAACCCCAACATTTATTTCTGATAAATATTTTAGACTAATTGTTCGGAGGTAGCAGACATCTCTGGCTGGTGAATATCAACGAGCCGTGGGTGCTGCCGGCTGTTTAAAGGGAACCGCCAGGGTTTTGTTTGTTTGTCCTCTGGAAATTACGGAACATCTTAAATGCCAAAGATAGGAGACACAGAAAACAAATGTGCTGGGCTGAGCAGGGCAGCTGTAGCTCCTGTAGGATTGTTTAGAGGCTGCTTTTGTGACTTGTAGGCTCCTTCCTGCAGGCTCAGGGCCCAGGTGCTTTCAGAACAAGGGGAGCTGCTGGGCAAAGGAGCTGCCGGCTCAGGACAACATCTCTTAATGGTGCTCTGCCTTTATCCTCCAACTCAGCAGGGTGTTTGTGGAAAAAGTGGTGAGAATCAGGGGTTTAAAAGCAAAACACAGTTTTCCCAACCAAACTCTGAACCTACAGGAACTGCTTTTGGAAGGGAGATGTGGAACTGTGGTGCACGCCAAGATGGAGGTGCTGATGTCAGTGGAGAAGATGAAAATTCAGAAGGTGACCTGGCATTGCCTTCCTCTTCTGCCCAGCCCAGAGCCATGGGCTGGTTGTTTTCCTTACAGACAAAGCCTCCATGTGGGATGGAAAAGTTACCACTCCACTGGACAATCATCAGGAACCCAGACAAGCTCATGATTTTTCCCTCTGTGGAGGGACACAGGGTTTCTCCTCCTTTAAACCAAGATTAAAAGCAATGTTTATCCACACTCTGCCTCACCTCCACCAGTTTCTCTGTCTTCCCATAGCTCCTGCAGCTTTTCCAGCAGTGACCAAAAGAACATTCCTAAAGAGCCAGAAGAAAGAGCGCAATTAATGACAGTTTCAACCACCTGCCTGGCCACAGGAGATGGCTGAGAAATAGCAGCAAGATTTAGAATGGCAAGAAGGAAAAACACAATAAAGTTTTTCCTTTGTCATTCAAAATCATGCTTCTGCCCCATTCCTGAGGGATGATCACATTTGCACAGTGTTGAGATCACCAGAGCCCAAAGCCCTTAAAGCACCACTTCCCCCTTTGCTCAATTTCTTTGCTTTCCAAATTTGACACTGGCTTGGGATAAGAAAATATTAATTTAGGTTTTATGGAGTGGAGGTAGGTTTGGTGATAGCACAAAAGGTATTGGGTTTTGGCTCTTTCTCTCATACCATTCAGCCTTGTAGGCAGTTTAAAAAATGAATTTAATGATCTTTCACTTAATTTTAAATGCTATTAATGTAATCCATGGAAAGAAGCGTTTATTACTGTTTGAATGCATGCAGGAGTAAGCAAAATGCTTTCATGTTTCTGTTGAGCAGCAGGGTGTATTTGGGAACGCAGAGTGAGGACTCTTCATCCCTGTTTAATGACTTTTCAGACACAGAGGTGAGAAATGAACCAGGTCACAAAGCTGAAGTGGGAGGGATGGGGTGGAAAACAGAGCAGACCTTCTGCTGGGGCGAGGCTGGGAATTTGTGTCCATGCTCCTGCAGGGCTCAGCTGTCAGGGTAGGGAAATGTGAAAGGACAGAGCTCCTCTCTGGCTTTGCACTCCTCATGCCAGTGGCAGCCACGGAGAGCAGCAGCCGTAATTAAACCCCAGCGCTGAGCCCGGTGTCCCGGAGGTAACATCCTCGGAGTGAGCTGAGCATTGAGAATGGCAAACTGCAAGGGACCCGCTGACAGGTTCTCCGTGGTCATAGATCACCTCTGAGTGACAGAAAATTGGACACAGATCACAAGGAAGGCAGGAGAGAGCATTGGGGAGCGGGGAGGAAGGGGAGAAAGCAACCATTCCTAAAACGAGCCTAAAATCTGCCTGGTTGCTAGGGAAGTGGGACTCCTGGTAAGTCATTTCAATTTGTACCTATATTTATAACAGTATGAAGATACGTTTTATAATCTGTGTAATAAAGAACCTCATCAGCAACTTCTCAAAGAAACTTGTTATTACAGAGAATGACACTCTAATTGCCTCCAGACATTTAGCTTGTCTAGTGAGTGAAGTAACCTGATAAGCTATTGAGCTATTAAGTGATGTAGAATCAATTAATGTAGTTAGATAAGAAAGTAATACCCTACCCAGGTTAACTAAGTAGTATGTGTCAAACGAGTCACTATTAATTCAGGTCCAGAACAGCAGAGTAGACCTGTATAATTCTCAGTAACCTTCATGAAATTGAGAGGGTTGCATTTTGACCAAAGAAAACTTGTTTTTCAAAGATTTTTTGCGGGGGAAAAAAAAATACAGAATTCATTACCAGGCTGATTTTTTCCAGTAACATTCTCCATAAATTTAAAACATAAATTACTGAATAGCAGTGCTGCAGTGACGGTTAAATTGTAGGGACTGATTCTTTTGAGTTCTGGAAAGAGAGGGAGACATAGGGTGAGCATACCTTGAATTTCCACGCCAGCGTGAGAACACAAACAGGAGCTGGATAACCAGGTGTGGAATTGCTCCTGTCACCTGATGCAGGCTCCCCCAGCCCTGGAGAACAGCACAGAGCCATTAGTGCCTCAATATCCTTTCAGCCTGGCAGCACCCCAGGCTGCTGGAGCTGGGCTGTTGGCAAGTGGGGCTGACGAGGGGACGAGGTGACAGATGGGGAAGGGTCGCGGTGCCCTGTGTAGATACAAGCAAGAAATGTGTGAGGCCCGAGTTCTAGTTCCAGTCAATTTTGTCCCTGTCTGATCTAGCTTCGGGTGTGATTATCTGGAGTGTGTTAGCGCAGAGGAGAGGAGAATGGGTGAGAAATTATCATCCTGTCTGTCTCACCACTGCTGCAGGTTTCCTCTCCTGATATATTGTCTCTGTAGCTGGGGAGTGCAGAGGGAGGTTAATGAATCTTAAAACATTTGTAAGTGGCACAGTGTAGCTCCAAGCGAGCCGGGGTACTCGGGAAAGTCTGCATTGCTGTGCTAATATGCTGCTCAACAAGAGCTAATTAGCCCTACCTGGGAGCACAGAGCACCGGGGGACACGGTGGCACTGCCAGTTCAGGGGATGGCTCTGCTGCCTCCGGTCCTGCTGGCTCCACATCTCTGCTTTGGACCCTTTCTTCAAGTTTTTGGAAGGAGATGTTTTCAGCTTTGAAATTGCAGTCACCCAGGTCTTGCTGTAGGGGTTGTTCTCATTCATGTATCCAGCTGTCTGGTAATGTCCAATATTTTATATAGATGTATAAATATAAAAACACAGAATATCCTGAGTTGGAAGGGACCCACACAGATTTATGCCGTCCTGCAGTATTTGGAGACTGCTTGTAATCTATGAGCCTGGGTTTAAGACTGAATCCAGGAACATTTTGAGACTTTCTCCCAAGATTAGGCCCATCACGGAAAGAGGGTTGTTGAAGGACTCAGAACAGCGTGTCAGAGGTGGGGGAACACCTCCAGGCACTCATGGGTCAGTTGGCATTAATATGCTGTGTTTAGATAACAAAATTGCTTACAGCTCTTCATAAATCGTTGGAATGGGTGTTTGCAACTTTGGAAACTTGCAGTCCTTTGGAAATCTGGGCTTGTAGGGGAAATTGCAAGCTCTTGCTGGAAGGTTTATTGCATATTGCATTGTAGATTATCTATGACAGAAGAATATTCGGGAAACAATTAACATTAACATCCCTAAAATGTCCCATTACATGAGGTGTAACCACATGGAGCACTTGGTATTTCTTCTGTGAGGGACCACAGCAGTTCACTATGGACCACAGGGCAGCAGTAAAAGACCAATCAGCTGAGGGGAATGCAGAAAAATAAATATATCAGTAGTGAAGGTTTTAGTGCTTCCTCTCGAGCATTTGGATGTGGTACAGGATTGGAAATTTTGTTTCTGATCTTCTTTAAACACGAACAACCCAGAGCCATCTGAACTGATTTGCTTAATATGCTGTTCAGCATTCACATCATAAATTGAATTGTTAGCCTCTCTGTCTGTGCATTTGAATGTTTTGATTCTAATATTACCAGCAGAGCAACCTTCCCTAACTGGATTGTTCTCACAAGTAATGTTGATGATTTGCACTCCCACTCAATTGATGTCACTGGGGCTACTGACAAGAAGGTGCCTGTTAGAGAGAACAGGCTGAGATCAGATCAGAGCAGAGAGTGACAAATCAGAAATATCTCATTTTTCATCAATGTCCTTTATTTTAATTCTTTTTCTACCAGTTTCTAGTTATTTGCTCCTGACAAGGATGGGCTTGCTGATGCTCTACCCCTCAGTTAAAGCTGCTGAGCACCTAACTGGGATGTCTGCACCTTCCCACAGTGTAGGAATGCCCATCAGGTTTGCAGCTGAGCATCTGCCCCACACGTGTGTATCTGTGCAAGGTTTGTGTGCAGTGCTGGGAGAGAACCCAGCTCTCCCCATGCCAGCAGGTGCAGATTGTCCACAGTCCTGCAAAACTGCATTTTCTGGGCTGGCTGAGCTTCTCCCAAGCCATCTCCAGGCTCATTTGGAGCCACTGTAACTCTGAGATATATAGATACTTATATATCAGTACCGTCGACTTGAAATTACAGAACCACATGAAGCATCTTGACACCTGTGAAATTCTGGAGGGCAGTTAAAGGCAGGAGCTTTTTGAGAAGTTTGAGGTTGCAAGACCTTGTGGGGCTGGGGTTTTAGTGCGGCTCTGGGGAGAGACATCCCCAAGAGTGTGTCTGGTGCAGATACCAGCACAAAGCTGGGTCTCTGTGAGTTGAATCTTGGTAGCAAACCCACATGGCTGCAACAGACACCATCAGGGGCCAGAGCCCTGGGGACGAGAAGGGGCAGCACCACCATGACCGTATGCAAAAGCTGTAGAAAACAGCATGGAAGATTAAGTATGGGAGTTAGGATATAGCAGAAGTGAATTTGTCACTCCTAGATCTCAGCAGTCTGTTACCAGAGAAGGGGAGAGGCAGGACTCTTCTCTGGGATCCTTCCATGAGTAACTGTTGTGACCTGTGGGTTTTAGCCCTTTCCAGAGTTTGATGTTTCATACGTAGACAGTTGCCAGGGGAAATTTTGCTTACACTGTAATTTTCCATTTGCTGCTAGACTTCAGACAGATGAGTGCAAACTGTTCTCTCTGCAACTCAGGAGATAATTTTGCAGTCAGTGTGAACACTGTGAACCTTCTAATTTATTTTTTTTCTCTAATAACAGTTTGGCAAATCAAAGTGTCTGTTCATTTAGGCAGGAAAAACACCTGGGAACTATGCAAAAAAAAATACACAGGCGTAGAGCTGGACTTTGAGCTGGCTGTGTCTCAGATTAGATATTCTCAGTGATTAGGGGTATTGAACATTTACCATTTGATCTTGTCCACATTGAAAGAGAAGCATCGAGGATGATGTTGGAGTGAAGGAACGAACATACACACTCACAGTTTCTAAGTGCTTTTATTTATTAAACAAATTCCTTTGCCGTATTTTTCCAACATCATAAGATGTTGGTCATTAAGATAAATTCAGAAATCTGGCCACTACTGAGAGGTCAAGTAGGGAAAAAATGAGAAAGTGAATATTTGTGTGTAGGAGTTAGGGAGACATGATTGCATTTCTTGCCTTTCAAATAAGTTCCATTTTAGGCCAGGAAACCCAGTGGTGAGACACCAAGTGAGAGAGAGGGATTTTCCCAGACAATAATTTTTAATTAGTTCAAAAAACTGGTAAATTTTTGGACAATCACCCAGATTGCTTTACCCACAGTAAATAATAGAAATAAACTCTCCCCTCTACTCCTGCCTTGCGCATATCCAGGCACATGCGAGCCCAGGTTAGCAAAACCACACTTTCTTTTGTTCTCTTTGTTCCCTTTGTTCACGATGCAATAATGAAAAATGACAGCCATATTTATTGTAACCTTCCTCCAGGAATGCAGAGATAATTACCTGCCCTTAGCACGGGAGAGGAGAATGAGCACTAGCTCTGACTCCTTCCAGCTCCCAGGAATCCAACTGCGGCCTTGGCGGGGAATGTGAATGGAAAATCTTGGGAGCAGAGATCTACTGCCTTGTTTTTAGGGTTCATTTTCTTGTCTCTTGCAAAACGACAGCTGAGAAGAGCTCAAACACCTCTGTTAAAAGGGGACTGCTTTGAATTCCACCCGTTTCCTCGCCCATTTCTAAAGGAAAGGCCTCTGTGTGTTCATTTGAAGTAGACTTGACTTTACTGATAAAACTGCTGTTTTCAAGAGGCCTCCTGCAGGGTCTGCCCAGACAGATCTGCCTTCAGCCCTGGCCACTTCAGGTGTGATTCTGCTTTCTATTAAAGAACCCCCAAACGTGCTTTTAGGAGGGTATGTGTTATTTCTGAGAAGCACTGGATTAGTTGGCATTGGAAATGAGAGCCTCCAGTCTAACAAAATAAAAGAATCATTTGGTGTGAATAAGTGTGAGCTGGTTCCTGTTCACCCTCCGGGTGTGTGTGGTGGTAAGGATCCACAGCCTGGCCACAGGAATCAGAGAATCCCAGAATGGTTTGGGCTGGAAAGGACCTTAAAACTCATCTCATTCCAAGCCCCCTGCCATGGGCAGGGACACCTTCCACTAGACCAGGCTGCTCCAAGCAACGTGACCTGGAGCAATGCCAGGGATGGGAAATGGACAATGATTCCCTTCCCAGAGCATGGGTGGATGAGCTCTCCCTGTGGTGGGAACCCTGGGGCCAAAAGGACTCACCTTCCCTTCCTGCCTCTCCTTGTTTGGGAAAACACCCCTAGATGAGCACGAACCCAAGGTCCAGTGCAGAAAAATGTGAGGAATTCTCTCACTTTTACTCTTTTGTTCAGCAAGAGCAACCCATCCCAACAAGATCTGTTCAGGTAACCAGGTGCCTCACTGCAGCTTTTTATGATTATTTTCTCCTATTTGTTCCCATTTAATGGAAATTTGGAAATAAGACATATTTAGCCTTCATAAGAAAAATCTCTTCATATCTTAATTTTTTTGTTCTCTGCCTTCATTTCCTCACTAGCTGGGATTTTTCAGGCTGATTATTTTTTAAGGTATTAAAAATATAATCTGTATGATATGTTAAAATATAATTAAAAGCGTTATATTTGCAGCAGTGTGTTATACCTGGGAAAGTTTTACAAGAGCAAATATATTTTGCATTTCCTGCACAAGTGAGGGAGACCAACTGACTATTGCTGACCTTTTTTACTGATAGGAAAGGAGAAACAGAAAGAGAGGGGATGGAGTTTTGATGCTTACAGGCGTGTTGCCTTCACACCACATTCTGTGTGATCCAGAACATCTCCCAGTGGTAGAGAACAAAAGGAGATAAAAATTAAGTTCATCGCCTGGATTGCTCTGTTTCTCAGGTTACGATGAGGAAGTTCTGGCATGGCAGCGGGATGGGGATGGCCAAGGGATGCTGAGCTGTAGCTGATTCCCAAGGCCTAATCCCCTGCCTGTGGAGAGCAGCAAAGCTGCTCCGTGGCAGAGCAGCTGCTCTTGGTGGGAGCTCGTGGAGCTGGGAAACGCAGCCCTGCAAGTGGGAATGTACGGGTTAGTGGGGCTGTGCATCCAGGGGAGTCCTGGAGACCTTTCTGGGCTCAAAAGGACCTCTTCACCTTTGCCACGTGATCCAACACCTCACCTTCCCGCACGGGGGTGGGCAGGCACCGGGCTGTGGCTGTGCCTCACGGCCCTCTGTCAGCTGGATCTCTTTGCTGGGCATGGAGGCTTGCAGAACACACAGCTTAAATCAGGCAAAACGGGAAGGAATTCTGGGATTTGCAGCTGAATTCCCCAAATCTCAGTCTCTTACCTTCTCTAGCCCATACCCAGACGGGGTTGCACTGGGAGTGCTGCAAACCCATTTATCCCTCAATGGCCTATGTAGAGATGTAGGGTTCAGAAATGAGGAATTTGGAAGACAAAGGATTACCTGGGCAGTGCCATCATGGTGGGAAAGTGATTATATTATATAAATATATATATATATNAAAACCATGTTATATTATATTGTATTAATCAAAGTGCCCAAGTGCTTAGGGAACTTGATTCTCTTTATCCCTCTTCTCCTCTTTTTCTCTCTACCCTCAGGAACTACTTCTGTTCCTACAGCTCATACTTTCAACTGCCTTTAAATAAGTGTTTAATGGGATTTATAAAATACCTGAGCAGGTTAGATAGGTTATAATTCCCACTGACTTCACTGACCTCTCTGTAGATGGGATAGAGGCTCCTATATCACACAGACTTATTCGAAAATATTATTTCAAGTATGCTGGAAAACATTAGTCTTATTGGATTTGTGGTTTAATTCCTGGGAGGTGCCATCAGAGAGCATAGAAATATAAATAAAACTAAAACCTTGTGTGTGTGTTGGTCCCTGCCTCTGTGCGTATGCGTGTGTGTAGTCTTTATTGGTGGCTGAAAACCTGGTGCCTGCTCTTTGGTTTTCCATTTTAGCTGGCCTATTATCAGAGATTTCTGGAGTGTGAGTTTCATAAGTAGAGGTTATCATACATTGCAGGCCATCTCTCCTGCTGGGGAGCAAAATGAAGGTTTGATAATGAGATCGCCCAAAGGCAGATAAGAGCTCCAGCTTGCTGAACAGTCCCTCAAGGTTTCCTGTGATGGCAAAAAGGAGGGAATGCAATTTATTATCCTTCTTTCCTTGTACCTTCCCATTGTTTGAGAAGTCAAAGCAACAAACTACATGGGTTAAAAATAAATAAATTAATAACCAGAGCAGGAGACCCCTTGTGTTGTTGTTTTGCTCTGAGGAAAGAGGTCTGGTGTTTGCTCTAACACCATGAAGGAAGTCTCTGAACTCCAAATCCTGAAATTCCATTTAATAGACAGGCTCTCCCCTCTCTCCTCCCACCTTCTTCCCGCTAGGATGGATATTCTAAAATGAGTCAAGTGCTTTATCTTGATAGAGAGTGGAGGATGGCTCTGTAACTGCTGCTGATAACCTCCCCATCTCCAATTCTGTTTGCTCTTCTTTCATGCTAAATGCTACAAAGTGCTTTACAGGAAAGCGAAAGGTCAGATTTAAGCCGTAAAACGTGGAAGATTCAGAGCTGAAGTTGCCACATCATTAAGTCACAGCATCTTCATGCTTATGTTTTCTAGCACATATGGTATATAAAATCACCTAGTGTTTCACAACCCTCTTAAATAATTAGGCACAACAGGGTTTGCTGGGTGACCACCTGGATAAAGTCAAAACTGTGGCATCTGCATCAACCAGATGGGAGTCTGCTCCTCGCTGCCATCAGGAAATGGACAGCCAACTTCCACTCAAGTGAACCAAAAGCTGCCTTCTCCCAGACAAGAAAGGGAAAGGGCAGTGTAGGAGAGAGCAGTAAATGTGTCTTCCTCCAATTTTCAGGTTACCAAGTCTCTACTGAAACCTCAAGGAGGAGATCCTGTTCCCCAGCTGGAGAAGCAGCAGGGAGGAGGTGAGGATTTGTGCATCATCAGCAAACCACCTACCTGGCAACGTACGTGGCAAGTTTAACAAAGGTTTATATTTTTATTTGGTTTTCTCATTAAAAAAAAAGCCAGTGGGAGAGGGAAAATATTAGCAATTTACTGTAAGGCTCCATTAGATCAAATCAGTGCCAATGATAGTCACTTATTTCCTCCATTTCGTAATGATTTACTCTATAAATTAATGTCTGCCTATTTAAACACCCTCAGTGATTCAGTGCTGGGTGCCATGGCAATAAGTGACAGGGACTAGGGCTGAACCCACCAGTCATGTGGCTCTCGGTGCTGTCATTATGTGCACTGGTAATGGGGGGGCTACGTGGGAACGCAGACAGATATTATGCAAACATATACTGACTTGAGTATCAATCTGTCACTGGTGTAACTCACGGTAATGGCCCCACCAAAGTCATTACAGAGGAATATGCATTACAGCATGTTAAACATCTATCAAGGGTGCAGCTTCAGAGAAGCCATGGGGAAGATGTAAGGAGGTGCCAACATCCAGATCTGGAGGGTGCTCGGATGTAAGGGGTTTAATTCAGCAAAGCCCCAAAGGAACATTCCTTTTCCTCCCCCTTTCCTCTCCAAAAAGATGAATCTGAAAAAAAAGTCCCACAGCTTTAAGAAGAGGGAGGGGGGGGAAAAAGGGAAATCCTCTTGAGCGTGTTTGTGTGAAGCAGAAGCAAGTTAACTGCAGCAGTTCAATTCCAATCTCTGCTTCGTAGACACAGGCACAAAGGGGTTTGGTGGGAGACCTCAGCCTGGCTGTACTACACAGCAGTTTTAGGATGTGATTCCTCCTCTTGTTACCCTCAGAAATCACTCAGCCTGATTTTGTGGAACAGAAGTGGGAGGAGGTAACTTCTGTGTCCCCCTTCCGCTGGTCCCTGTCCTCTCCCTGACACACCTGGGTGGTGTACAAGCACATCCACGGCCCCGAGCAGTCCTTTTTCCACTACAAATCAGCCTGATGCCTCACCACCAGGAGCATTCACTCCCCAGTTTTGCACTGGGACTTACCTCTTTCTGATGAGCAAGATCCTGCTCAGGTCCAGACAGGGTAAGGTACCTCTGGACAATGCCAGTGACTTAGAATAATCTCAGTTCCTATCCTGCAGTTTTTGGTTGCTTTTCTGAGAGCAGCGCTGCAGCACTGGCTCAGCGATCGAAGGCGGAGAGAGTGTCTGGCATGGGCAGGGGAATATTTCATTGCTCAGCGCAGACTTGGCTATTTTGTTAGCATAATATACATTCTTCAGCCAATCCAATGGATTAGAAAAGCACTCTGTTTAAAGGTTAAATAGTTGATACTGCATCAACATGTATGGGAGGTGACACACAAATCCAAAGTGATCCGCAGCGCTTGGCTCAGTCTGCAGCCAGCTCGGCGGTGTAGCCAAGGGTAAATGGAAGTGCACAGATTTCTAAAGGGAGTTTACCCACCGCTTACTGCTCAGCCTGTGCACTCAGCGGTGCATTTACTCACTTTTTTTGTGTGCTAAAGCAGTACTGATACAGCTCACAGCATCCTCGAGCAGTTGTATAGAGGGTCAGGAAAGAGGCTTAATAGACTGAAGGTGCCTGAATGCAGTGTTACAGTAAGTAACCAAGCCTCGTAAAAAGAGAGACTGGTAAAAGAAAAAGCCCAGGGAACAAACACTGGATCTGTTGTGCTGTTACCATTTAACCTGCATTCACTGCCAATTGAAATGCACTTTACATTACTTCAGTCAGATACTTCAAAGGAAATCCTGGAGATGGGAGCACTTAAGCAAGAGCACTTCTGGTGGTAATGTGTGTATTTGAAAGCCTGGCAATTGGGAAGGTTGTGAATGCCTCAGCGTATCCAAATATAGCTGTAGCTTGTTATATGTAAACGGCAAGACTCATTCTGATATTCCTGCTCCTATCCTGCCCTTCCTTCCCTCAAAACAGTGTGATTCCTCCATCTGTCAGCATCTCCAGTATTTGTGTTTTCAGGTAACAATGTTCGCCTGGGCACATTATTCTACACAGTAGCTTGGTGAGAAGAGCTGGTACAGTACCAAGTTATGAAAAACCCAAAGGAGACGTTTGGGAATGGCTCTTTTAGGGAAATATTGCTGCTTCCGTGGTACTGCCTGAGCCTTACAGAGCCTAAGGGAACGCCCTGAAAATTCTCAGGAAAAGGTGTAAAACTAAAGCAGGTGAAATCTTGGATGGAAGCTCCTCATCTCACTGTAATTAAATCCTCCTGAATGAGATCACCCACATGGAGAGCTATTGTATTTTAATTTCTGTGGGCTGGAGGTTGAGTCCGTGGAGCTCCACAGTGTCCTTCAAGGTGGGGTGAGAGGTGTTCTACCCTCAGTGCCTCGTGCCCTGACACTTGCACCAGCACAGGAGAGCAGGCAGAATCTGCATCTGCAACCAAAAGACCTTAGTGAAGCTCGCTGGGACATAGTCCCAGTTCCCAGCACACACTGGTGCCTGCTGGGGCTGGAGACAGCGTGAGGCGTGCACAGAAAGGTGTAAGATGATGTTAGTGAGTCTCAAAGCACTCCCTGTTAACTGAACATTATCCCAGGGTAGATCTGCTGCAGCCCTCTGTGAGGTATAAAAGACACAGGACCAAGGGACATACAAAGTACATCTCACGGCCAGGGCTGCCGTGACATGTTGGACAGCACGTGGGTAAATCCCAATGACCCGGGGAAAAATGTATCAGCCCAACTTTTCTGGTTTCCTGGAGAAATGCTGTTCCTTCACAGCCCTGGTACATCAGGATGCAATCCAGTCACTGTTGTCATGGTGGATGAGAATTTTAAGATGAGTTCCGTTTTTGTTCTTGGCAAGAAACCTCTCTTTGGGGAGTGAGTTCATAAAAGGTAGCTGTGAATACCTGGCTGTAAAATAAGAGAGTTTGATCTCCTGGAGATGGGGAGAAGAGCCACAGCTGCTCTCCTTTCCTCAACACAAATGGCAAGACTGTGAGAACACGCTGACCTTTATTCAACACAAGTAAATGCCATGCAAATAAATAGCTAATTCTATTTAACAGCGTTCCTGCATTTATCTCCCTGTGGCCATTCCAAGGTAAAACTCCCCTTTGCTGACCCAGCCATGTGTTGACACATCTAGGGCTGTGACATGCAAAGGAAAGGTCCTGTTTTCTCCATCCCTGAGCAAGGATGGCTTCTCTGTCCCTGAGCAAGAACGTTTTTTTCTTGCTCCAAACTAATTCATCCAGTTTGGACAGGCAGCTGATGGGCTGGCATTGCTGCCTTTCCAAAAGCCAAGGAGTGGGGAGGGTGGGAGGAAAAGTTCTGTGCTGTCACAGTGTCTGGGATGGTTCCTTCTTTGCAGCAGGAAAATCAGAGCAGTGACTGTCCAGACAATGCACACAACAAACCTCATCCAAATCAGTGGTGTGTTCAGACAGCAGCATCACTCAAAACTGGTTTTTAAACAGTCTGACAGCTCCACCTCCTCTGAATTTTGCTTGACTTGCAAAGACTCTCGTTCAGTCTACTGATACTATCTGTGGATTTTGAGAGTATAATGACATCTATTTTGTGCCATTCACATGTTCATCCATAGGGCTGAAATCTTCCTCTTCTGGGAAAAGCCTGTCCCATCCCACATTTCACGCTGACGTCCTGGGCTGGAGTCTGATCAGCCTGTGGGTATGGCACAGCTCCAAGCTGCTCAGGTGGTTCTCTGGAGATTTTAGCTGCTAAATATAAAATTTTAAAAGGCTCTTCTGAGCATGTGCAAATAGTAATTTCACAAATGCGTTTAGCATGGCCAAATTTGAACAGATTTTTATGGGAACTTCAAAAGGCATATTCCCAGCGTAAAATCCTTCCACATCCCCCTGTAATAGACAAAAATTGAACAGAGCAGATTGCTGTTCATTCTTTCTCTTTTTTTCCCCTCAGAACCCTCTAATCTCTATTATATAAATTTTTTTAAAATTCTCCATCAGAAAATTTCAGTCCAAACCACAAAATCTCAATAAAAACAACTAGAAAGGTCATCCTGCTTTTAAGACAGTTGTCTCCAAAGACCGGGGGAATGTACTACCCCCTTCTACCTCCCTCACAGAGTTCCCACACGAGATTCTAACATTCTTTGAGTCATTTATAGATGCAAGCTGCTCATTTTGGGGTGATACCCTGGAATTTGGCCTTAGAGGGGTGCTGAGCTCCGCCAGCTGCATCCAGGTAGTGTAACAGAGCATGAGATACCCAGCCCTGCATCATCACAATTTGGGTTCTGCAATTAGTGCACTTTAGAGAACTCTTGCTTGTGACTCAATGCTTCCCTCTGTAAAGTGGCAATAATGTCACCCTCCTCCTAAATTAATTCCAAGCTTATGAATTCCATAGACAAGCCAGAGAGGAAGTTAGTCATTGCCTCCAGAGCAGTGTTTGAGCAGTTTTCTGGAATTAAAATATCAAAGAGTTGCTCTTTAAAGGAGCTCTTTGCAGGTGCGCTTTGTGCACGTGGACACTTCAGGAAAAAAAAGCATGTGAATATTTAGTTAAAAGATCATAAACCCATGTATATCCCTAAAGGAATCAAATTGAAATTGTTCAGGTAAATTTAATTTGACATTTCCAGGCTATGTATTTCCCAAACCTTGCGTATATAACATCTTTATGCTCCACGGTCTCCCTGGATCCCAGATTTCAGTGTTTTAGCCCCAGAAAGGACAGTCTCCTGGTGGTATTATGTTGCTCCAGGACTAACTACCCATCTTCCTGGTCCTCCCTCCTCCTCCTCCTCCAGCTGGAACATGCTCTTGGGAGAGTTACTGATTAAAACTCCCCAAAGGGGCACCCTTGACTCCGGCCATTTCTGATGCTGTGAGCAGCACTAAGCTCTCTCACCAGCTTTATAATTTTTTTCCCCTCCTTTCACTATCGCAGCTTCAAAGAATCATTTCATCCTTATCTCAGACCAAAGGGCTGCATTAAGGCAGACTTGCTCCCTGTGCCCAGGGCCAGCAGAGGCACCAGGCTTTCTTTCCAGCTGGTCCCCAAGGCTGTGGTTTGAGCGTGGCCAATGTAGGGAACATCCCACAATCAGTCTGCTTTCCTCCTGCTCCCACATGCTCCTTGAGCATTCCCTGTCCTGAATACGCTCTACTGATCCAGCACAGCCAGATGGATCCGGACCTGGAGCTCCACACCTGGCTCAAATGGGAAGACAATCCTGCAAAGCCTCTTTAACATGACCAGAATTATGATTCATGCTCATATCTGAACTTAGGGAATAAAAATACTGGCCGTCATCAAAAGAGAACTCAGGAAACTAGATATTCTTGGAAACGACAATATACTGGGGAAAAGCAAGATCCCTAACAGAGACTTGTTCCTACTGCACACGAAAAGTAGCTTTGTTGCCATTTTATGTATCCTTTCAACAGATAAACCTATTAATTATTTGTAGCGTGTTCAAGAGTAAACACAGACTCCAGGGAGGAAGCCAAGGCTTTTTAAAGTTCAGCTGGTACCCAAAAGTCCTGGGAGCACCACAGGATCAGCCACAGTGCAGAGAGGAATTGGTGTTTATTTGAATTTTTATCACCAGTTTACGTGCAAAGGCACTTCTTTAGTCCGCAGGCTGATATCCCACCCTCAAAGGAGGAAAAGCAGCAAGACTTTTCTCCCTTTTCAGCTTCGTCTCTGCCTGGGTCTCTTGACTTCTCTGGCAATCAGCAGGGGGAAGTCTCTAGGCAGAATTCCTCCTTGTTCTCATCTCCAAACCTACAAAAGTCTTGAACTGATTTTATTTTTAATTTAATAAAATAAAATTAATGCTTCAAATGGGAAACATTTGAGGACAAGTCTCAGTTTGGGCCATTTTATTATGGCTGAGTTTTAATCCTCAGTGCATAAGAAGGATTATGCTGAGAACACTGACATCACCTTAAATATAGCAGCATGAATATGCTACTGTAATAAATCTTTTCTGCTTTTAATTTCAGTTCAAGAAAGATGTTGGTTGAGAATATCTTCTTTCCCAGTAACCTTCCCCTGTCTCAGATGTGCCCACACTCCCAGGCACCATCTGACACAGCCTTGTCAGTCAGGAAGGTGAAGAGGTGCCACCTCCAGCCGACACCACAAGGCTCAAAAAAATCTTTTGCAGTTCCAGAAAGAGCAGTAAAATCCTGGTGTTACTCGTTGTTGCAATTTTCATTTGGGAAGAGGGGTGATAAATCTCGTTAAGCTGTAACAAAAAAAAAGGTTGACCAGTAAAATCTGAGCTCACACTGGGAAAATTTCTCCCTTAAAATTTTTTGGGGGGAGACAGTGTGAAGGTGGAGGTGGGCTCAGTTTGCCACAGGATTTTGTTCCCACAGCTCAGGAGGAGGCTGGAGCACAGCAAAGTATCCAGGAAAGAGAGATTTGATTTATAAGTGAAGCATCAGCAAATGTCTTAAAAGGTCTCCTGAGAGTTTGTAATACTCTGGAAGAGCTGAGAGTAATAAAATGGAATAAAATCGATGACAGAGCCAAGTTTCTATCCTGCCCAACACACCAGCACAGTGAGTGCTGCTTCCTGTGGGCAGAGGGGACCCTGCTGTGGGGTCTGAAAGCTTTGTCCCCTCAAAAGTGGGGAGTTGGGAATGGTCCAGCTTATGCTGAGGTTTGATGACCTTCACCGAGAGGGCAGGTGCTTCACCAAGTATCAGAAACATCCTCCTGACAGTTCTGGTATCACCTGGCACTCTTGTGATTACCGAGGGACGTTATTTTTCTCTTTGTCTTTTAGATTATCACGGGACTGCAGCTTTATTCGGTGGTTTGGATGGTGACTAGAGTGAAAATAATATCTAGGTTTCTTGCAGAAATGTCAGATGCTGGGAAGTGGGTCTATAAATAACACCATTTTGTGCTCAAGGAATATTTTCTGGTTGTATTTTAGGAATTGGAATTATGGTTATCATCAAAGGAGTGCTGGAGAGCCAGTTACTACAGCACATAAGTATCACCAGTTGGGGCCTGCAAGGGATGTGCTGGTAGTGTCCTCTCTGGCAGGAGATGTGAAATGTTACAGCTCTCATTTTGCTGGGGAAAAAAACCCCATCCCAGCTACGATATCATCCATCTTTCCCTGAATATGGAGCATTATCACCAAGTGTCAGTGCCAGCCCCTGACGCTTGCAGGCTGGCCTGATAACACACCTCCCACCCCAGACGCGTGCCAGACAAACACGTGGAGCAGCTCCGCTGATCACGGCCGGGGCAGCTTTCGTGGTACAGATGGGTGGAAAAGAGCAGTCCACGGCTCTTGTGGGTGAGCGTGTGCAAAGCAGCACAGAAATCAGGCTGCCAGAGCTGCAGCAACCACCACAAACCAAAAATGAGTGTCTCTGTAGCTTTTAGGCCAAGACTCGCACTAACCAGTCTTGGACTGACAGCTGCAGCCTGATGAGACCTGAGAAGGCCACCAGAGTCTCCCTGGTTTCGAGCAGAGTGGAGTGAATGCAAAAACCTCTTTGCAAATTTGTGGTCCTGCTAATTTTTTTGGCTTGATTCAATCAGCATTGTGCTGTTGCATATGTTTTCCCAAAAGGGCCTGCCCAGGGCTGTTACCTACGCATTGAGGGAAAAATTACTTTTTGCCTTATAATTCCTAGTTTGAGATGAATGTTGCAGTCATTTTAAACAGGCTTAGCTTAGACTTGGTGAAATCTTTGGTTCAGCCTGATCTGCCTGCTTTAAGTCTGTCAAACTGAAAGGAATTAAAATGCAGAGAAAGTGATTTAGAAAAGAAAATGCAACTTGGCAATTTAACTTTGCTACAGGGATAAAGTTTTAAGAAATGATTCGCAGTTTGGGTGTCTTTCGCCTTGGGAGCCTGAGGTTGGACTCATTAAAGAAAAACAATTTTCAGAAAATATTGAACACCCACCTTTGGAAAAGCCATTCTCAGCAGGTAGGTAAAGATGATCTGTTTGAAAAGCTCAGCTCAGCCTTAAATTAAAAAATAATGAAAATTAAGCCAGGTACAGTAGAGTAACTGTGATATTCCACGGGCAGCGAGGCCAAAGGCAGATCTGAGAAGAGGAAACACCAGTGAAAAGGCAGCTGTGATGTCCATGTTAGAAGGAGGTAGGAATAAACACGATTTTAAATTATCCTAAAGCAGCAGTCACAGAGCAGTGGCAGAACAAGAGGTGGTCAATATTCTTCCATTATGAGGACAGAGACCATGAGGTCTCCAGGATTTTGGGGCTTGTTGCTGCTAGTTATGAAATAATGCAAACTGGAGGACTTTTAAAGGGATCTGGCTGGTTGACCTCCTTTCAAGATGATAATTTTGATGATGTTGGGATTCTTCTGCTTTAAGAAACTTGAATTAGGGAATTTAAAGTCCTAGATGTGCATCTCATATTTGAATTTAAATTTAAATAAATAAATAAATAGTTGGGAATAAAAACAGAGGGGTATGATGTAATTTCCAGAGCTAAATAAAATGCTGAACTGAACTAAAACCCACTGATGGTGAAAAAGGAGCTAAGAGTTCAAAATTAATCCCATTGTTGTGCTCTAAAACACTGTTAATAGGTATAGAGGTTTTGGCAGATCCTGTTATTTTAATACTATCTTTTCTCCTAAATATTTCATAGCTGTTTTTTATTTCTTTTATTAAATAGTCACTTTAGAAGGAAGATAAGCTCCCTCTTAGTGACAGTCAGGAGCGCACGACCTGTGGGGTCTGGCGAGGGAGGTTCCTTTGAAGGATCTGTAGGAATTAGCAGGCTCAGCAGAGGGGTGACGAGGAATCCCTGGGTGTGAGTGGCCCTGCAGGCCGGGCCATCCCACGGCTGTGTGGCCAGGCTGCGCTGCAGCAGGCTGATATGGCATTTTCAGGGTGATAATCGCTCGCTGATCAATTCAGAGGCCGGGCAGAGCACATCCTGCAATCCCCGCGCACGCGGAGTAATAGCGGCGCTTCCCGAGTGGTCCCATTCATTCCAGTGGGACTCTCTTGTAATCAATATATTTGTTTCCAAATTATAGTGCTATTGGTCCAACTTGATCTTTATTCCCAAGAACCAATTGCGTGTGCAGAAGGCCTGGAAACGATGCCACAGCCAGGGCTGCTCTCTTCCCACTGCCATTGTTCCAGGACTCCCGTCCTCGGAGTTATTGTTCAAGCTGCCAGTTATCTCCCAGCAGATGTTGGGGGGAGGGGGCAATTTATTTATTTCTTTTTATGAAGTTTGCCTCTCTATGGGCCAGCCCCGACAAGAGATTAATTCTCATTGCTCTCCCCTGCGCTTTTTTTTTTGTCTCTTTAAGTTGGAAAATATTTAGAGAGGAAAAAATGTGTTTTCTTGTGGTTCAAAATAATAATAATTTGCCTGCGGAAATCTCTTACTGACTTGAAACGGAGCCCTAAATTTGCAGACAGTAAATAAGAGACAGCCCTGCTTTCACTACAGTCAGTATAGCTGTTCTTGAAGGGTTTCATGGACACTGATTTGGGTGCAGAGCTGCCCACAATGGGGTGTTTCTGGTTTATGAACATCCCCCAAAGTCCAGCATCTATTTTTTTCTGTGGTGGAAACAAAAACCAAAAACTTGGGGCCAGTTTTTGAAGACATAGGATTGTATCAAAATATCTGTTTTCCAATAAAATCCTAGTTATCATAAGAATGTTTCTTAGATTTGGGAGTATTGGATTATCTTAACAGATAGAAGAGACTTCTGAGCCGTAGCCTGGTCTCTGGGGTGGTTTTCCTGGTCATAAGCGATGCAAGGTTAAAGCTCCTTCTGAAGAAGTGCTTTTCACTCTACATCTTCTTGATGATCCACTCAACCCCAAATCAAGTGATGGGGTATGACAGCTCTCTCTTTTCTGTTCTCTCACATGCACATGAGAAATGAGCAGGGCAGCCCAGAAGAATGGTTGATGTGGATTAGTCTCTATAGAGCATTTTACTCTTGATCACAGAATCACAGAACCACAGAATTACGTGGGTTGGAAGGGACATTAAAGCTCACCTCGTTCCAACCCCCTGCCAGGGGCAGGGACACCTTCCACTAGACCAGGTTGCTCCAAGCCCTGTCCAACCTGGCTTTGGACACTTCCAGGGATGGGACATCTTGTTTCATCCTGTTTTCGTGACATCTCATGAAGCACACAGTGCCCCAGCCCGTTCTTCTTTAGTGCAGGTGAAGGTGTAGAGCACCTCAAAGAATGAAGCCCATGGCATCCACATGGAGAGCTCACTCCTTTGGAAGTTCTCCTTCCATCCAAAGTTGGCTTAGCTCCCTGCCTAGCGCTAACGTTAGTTCTGAATACTTAACCAGCAACAAAACAAAATGAAAAATAATCCAAGCCATGCCTCGATTAGGGATTAGAAATGTTAACTGGCCAGTGCCTTTTCCTGCAGGGGCACGCAGCCCCTACACCTTTAATTAGGGTAGCCTGTGGTCCTTGCCATAAAGCTGATAAGTAATAAATAGCTGCCTTTGTCACATGCAAGTTCAGCATTGTGAAACGGCACACGGACGGCTTTAAAAAGCCTTTGATTAAACCCAGCACTACAGTAAATCTACAAACACAGAGGAAAGAAAAGAAGCTATTTAGTCTGTGCCAGTTCCCGGCATTAAGTATGCAAATTTCTCGGTGTCTTCAGCTCCCAAGAACAGCAGGCGCTGAATGCAGCAGCAGCAGCAAGCGGCACGACATCATTCATTTCAATCATTAAAACAAAAGCGGGATAAATCGCTACCTAATTTGTAAAATATGCTTATCATATAGGCTCTTTGGTCTTTAAGAAAAGCACCAGCTGAATGAGAATCACTGAATTATTTTGGAAAAAAAAAATCATAGAATCAATTCTGGTTTTCTCCCTTTTCTCAATGATTGTTCTTTTATTTCTTTTCCCTTTCTCTTTCTCTTTCTCTTTCTCTTTCTCTTTCTCTTTCTCTTTCTCTTTCTCTTTCTCTTTCTCTTTCTTTCTCTCTTTCTCTTTCTTTCTCTTTCTTTATTTATTTCTTTCTCTTTCTCCTTCCTTTTCTTCTTCTCTTCCCTTTTCCCTTCCACTTCCCCTTCCCTTTTCCCTTTCTTTCTCTGTTTCCCTTCTCAGTTTTGGGTAAAACCTATCTGTAGCCTTCCCTCAAGCTCCCACACCAAGCCTAGGGAAAATCAGAGTCTTTTTACCTGAACACGCGAAACTTAACATTCCCATCTTCGTCTTCTCGCTCCCTTTTTCCAAAAAAAAAAAGCAGGGTGGGACTGACCAAAGCCCAGCCTGGAGCTCTGTGCTGGGCATTGCCCATCACCCCTCTCACAGTGTCCCATGCAGTGCCTGCTGCCATCCTTGTGCGGTTACTCAGCAATCTCCGTTCCTCCCCGCATGGGAAATGTGTATCCAAGCAGCCTCATCCTGCAACCTGCTGGGAGCTGCCTGCCCAGGGAGCCCCCCTGGGTGGTTCAACACCCCTGCACAGAGGGATGGGCTGTCTCTGGCCTCTCTCCCTGATCCTGGGTGCTCAGCTCAGACCTCACCACTCCTTACAAACAGCAGCAGAGGGGATTATTGGTACCCAGGGAGCATCACCACTGGATCCACAAAAAGGCTAAATTCTCCCCTCTCTGAGTGTGGGGTGGCCCGCAGGTAACCTCTTTTCCCAATTAGATTGCTCCTTTCACATGAATTTCCCCAGCCTCTCTTGGTGGCTGTGTGGGGTGCCGGGGCCACAAACGCTGGCAGAGGCTGCCCCTATAACCTGTCACTGCCTTTGTGGCTCCTCTGCCTGCGCTCCACAACATGTGTGTGATGAGAAACGGGGCCAACAACCCTGCTCTTGTATGAAAAGTGTCCTTTGATGCTTCCCCAGCTGTTCAGCCATTCAGCTGTTCCAGGATAGTGCCTCTGGCAGTACAGCTCCCCGCTGTGGCTATGCTGGGGTGTCAGCAGATGGAGCATATCGTGGTTATTGAAGCTGGATACAGCGGCTGTCAGCAGCCTCGCATTGCCTGGCATATGCAAATAGATCCCAGGCATCTGGTTGTGTCTCGGGCTGGCCACGTCCAAAAATAGGAAAAGAAATCTCCCAGTTTGGGAGCCCCACTGGCCCAGCCTTGGACGGCACCCCACAGTCACTGTGTGATCCGTGAGGAGGTGGGTAGGAAGCCAGGGAAGGGGGAGATTTCAAAAGTAGTAGAAGTACAAATGGTCATGCAAAATGCACACCTGAGAGGAGACCTGGGTGCTGCAGGGCCTGGGGGGGTGTGACAGCAGAGCCACAGAAGGGAACAGAACCCGCAGCCCCAGCACCCAGGGCTGGTATTGGATCAGGGACTCGAATGAAATAAAGAGAAGGCAGCAGGGAGAAACTGATGCACGGGAAGTTCCACCTAAATATGAGGAAGAACTTCTTCCCTGCGCAGTAACCGAGCACTGATCAGATTGCTCACAGAGGGTATGGAGCCTCCCTCACTGGAGATATCCCAGGACCATGTGGATGCAATCCTGTGCAGCGTGCTCTGAGGTGGCCCTGCTTGAACAGCAAGGTTGGACCAGGTGACCCACTGTGATCCCCTCCAACCTGATGCATTCTGTGATTCTGTGAAATGCTCGATGCACCTCAGATGCTTGTGACACCTTTTGCTTCACTTTAGTGTTTCTGAATCATAGAATATCCTGAGCTGGAAAGGAGACACAAGGATCATCGAGTCCAATCCTGGCCCTGCACAGGAGAACCCGAAGAATAACACCATCAATTTAGCCTGTTGTTAGCAGAACAATCAAACAAGGGAAATTAAATGCTAGTTTATCTCCAATTCTTTTTGGGGTGGCCATGTGTTACCCAGTCAGTCAGCAGGCGAACAAGCTGGGTGTACAAAAAATCCAGCCCAAATTGGTGCTGTTTGCACCAGTTATAAACTCTACACCTCTCCATATGGAGCTCACAGACCTGTCAATGTCTGCAAATTTGATGTGAAGATCTACAGCTAGATCTGATAACTGCCCAGTCGAGTCTGAGGAAGGATTCTCAGCCCCAGTGCCTGTGGGGTGGTGGCTCTTACCACTGATGTGTTGAACAGCATTGAGATGTTCTTGCATCAAAGAGCATTATTCCAAACCACCTGAAAACCCGCAGCCTGGTGCCAGTGTTGCACTCAGATGCAGATAAGAGACCTCTGAGATTAAATGCTGTGAGGTGCAGATACTGCAGGTGCCAGTGCCACACCTTGGCAGGTGCAGCCAAGGATAGCCCCTCTCTTCCTTGATGGGCAGGTTGAGAAAATGCTGTTACACAACAGGCACCCCAAGAGTTTTCTTTGCTTCTCCTCTGGAGATGGAACATGTTCTCCTCTCCTCCCGTCTGCTCTGCTTTGCCCTGGCTCTGTGAATGCTGGGAGTGGAACGCAGCAGTCATCCCAGTGCAGCCGAGGGATGCCTCGGGCTCTGGGGGGGCACATCAAACCTCCCCTCCTTGGCCTGGCAGTCTCCTGGCACTCTCTGCAAGTGCCTTACCCAGCTCCTGCCTGCTCCTGTGCTTCATCCTCGGCTCCTTTTACAACATCAGAGGAACATAAAAGGAGGGAAGGAAAAGAAATAACACCCTGAATATTGTGCCTTCTAATTAGGCTGGCAGTGATCAAACAGCTTCTCAGGAGCACATGGTGTAAGGTTTGCTGGCACAGGACTTTCCAGCCTTGCCCATTATTGCCAGAGGAAAAGCATGTTCCATCCTTGTGGGAGCTCATGTGGTTTCCTGAGGTCACAGAGCAGCTTTAGCTGATCTGGAAAAACCTGGAGGAAGAAGGTGAAATCCAAATTCCTTCCCCACCTTTGCTAATGGTGTCCTCACCGTAAAGGGACTTGTAGAAACTCCAGCAGCACAAGCTGTTCCTGTGATGTTGTTGTATAAATATGTTTTATGTATAAATATGCATTTGAATCCATGTTTGGACTCAAACCTGTCTGCTCATCCAGCTGTCGAGTAACCTCTGCAAACAGCAGGGTCCTTCGTGACAGATTGAAACCGAGAAACCCGCTGCCTGTTCTGCAAAACATATTTAATTTGTTAAAGAGATGGGAACTTTGTTGAATTAATAAGATGTGCTGGAGAAGGGAGCCACTCTCCGAAGAGCTGAATCCTGGTTACAAGTGCAGTTTGCAGCTTGCTGGTAATCCTGCAATTAAAGCTACAGTACCAGCGTATCACAAAAATGGGATTTGCATAATTTGAAATTTGAGGAAAATCTCTAAATACTTTAATTTTGATAGAAATTGTTTCCACTGCTGACATGTGTCTACACCTATAATTTCAGTTGATAAATTGCTGTAATTTCTCCTCCATTTCATGTTCTTTCTAACATTAATTGTCAGTTGTAGAGTAAAACAGTAGAAAGAGAGAGAGAGGGAGAGAATAATGTCATTGTGCTTTTGTGGTGTGAATAGCCTTCCGAGGAATGATTATCTTCCACACAGATGCAAACAAAAAAAAAAAGACACAGAGAGAGAGAGAGAGAGACCTCTTGGTTTGCACAAAACTACTGCGGTGGGCACCAGTGTCTCACTGTGAGATAGGGAAACAAGGAGTTAAAGCCAGGTAAATGTACCTGGGAGTGATTGTGGACATTTCCCAGGCTGCTGGAAGGAAAGAGGGACTTTCCACAGGGATGTGGAGCTGCAGAGGATGTCTGCTGATGCATAGCTGGAGGCCTGAGCTGCAGGATTCCAGGGACTGAACCCGCAGTGTCAGTCATCTCCTGTCCCAAGCAAGACCCTCTCAGAGTCATCAGCAGTGATGGACTCACTCGGTTGGGTTTTCCAGAAGGAAAACTGAGGGGAATAAAGGCAAGCAGTGAGTCCCTGCATGAAGCAGCTTCACAGCACCTCCTCCACCCTCCACGACCTGTTCCTGTCCCACCTCCCCAAATGCCACTTTTCAAGCTACTTTTAAATAAAATACTCTTTCAAACAGAGGGCTAGTGGTACTAAATTATTCTATTAATTTATTATTCATGATGAAAAATTATTCTAATAAACGGTGAAAAATTATTCTAATAACATTCTATCCTATTAATATTCTGCAGCCAAGCAGTTAAAGTCACTTCCTGTGGCTGCTCCCCTCCTTAGCGCTGATCTATTTCTTAGAGAATTTATTGAAATTAAAATCTGCTTCTTTGGAAATGTGCTGCATTTAACAAAACCAGTGGGGGGAGATGAGCTGTGAGCAAGGAGAGAATCAGGCAGCGATTTTTCTCTTCTGCTGACAGAGCAGGGGGATGCCTGGCAGGGTGGGAGCTGGGCAGATCCAAACTGCAGGGTCAGGGATAGCCCAGCCTGGGTCATTTGGGTGCTGTCACACCGTACTCCATTAATTTACAGCACCCAGTATTGCTAATTAGTGCTAATCCAGTGTCTCCCTATATTTCCCAGGACAGGGAGACAGCTCCTTGCCCATCCCTTTCCCTTGGCTGGAGTCCTGCAAGCTCCGCTGCTGCACCTCCCTCAGAACCCTGAGGCTGCGTCTGTTCTCACAGCGCCTCTGCAGAAACCTTCCTGGAGCCTGAGGAGCTGCACTGCCAGAGCCTGGACATCCCTTCCGTGGGAACAAGTGGAGCTTGTAGTCAAACTAAGGACGAGGCTGGGGACCCTGCTGTCACCCGGGCCCCAGGGATAGTCCGAGCAGCATCGTGCCACCCCTCCTCCTGCAGCTCCCTGCGCACTGGCACCACAAGCCTGCCAGGCTCCGTGCCAGGGATATTTTCCTAATGGTTCCTCTGCCTGCTCTGCTCGCAGCCCTCCTTGCCTGCCAGCTGGCTGGGGTGGTCCTGGGCCCTCACAGGCAGCTGGGGAGGTTTCATGGGCACGCAGGGCTTGGAGCCTGTGTTCAGGTGGCAGAGCAGCCCTGGCGCCCAGCACAAGGTCTCCAGGAGCCCGCTGCTCCTCAGCAGGACCCAGGGCACTTTCTGGGTCCCCACTCGGGGCAAAGAGGGGTGTGGGAGGCTGTGATGGGGAATTCCTGGTTCCCAGAGCTTGCAAGTTCACACAGCTGTCAGAGATATCCTGGGTAAGTGTCCTACAGAGGCATGGCAGAGAGGTGTCCCAGGGTTTCTCTTGCAGCCGGATGCAGCATTTGAGCGATTTTGGAGAGCAGACAGCAGATGAGCAGCTGCCACTGGGCACTTCTGGACCTGCCTGATCAGTCACAAGGTGCCTTCTCATCTGGCTTTGCTCTCCCAGTCACCCACACAACTTGGAAAAAAAGGGCCTAACTTTGCAGAGGAGCAGCACACCCATATCTGCGGGTCTGCTGGCCATAGATGCAGCTTTCCCTAAAACTTCCCTGGCCCATTTGGTTTTGTTTGCACACACCTGCTTCATGCCAGGGCCAGATCACCTTCTGACATTCTCTTTTTCCCTACTTTTTTCTCCTTGTCTTTTACAAGCCTAATAATTCCTTGCACATTTATACCAGCTCCTTCCTGCACCTGCCCACCTGGCACAGGTAGTTTTGCCAATCACACAGCAAATTATGTGCACAAGTCTGTGTTAAATGTTCCAGTGGCTCAAAGCCCTAATGAAAAACTATCCTCCAGGTGAAATTATTGCAGCTTTAACAAGTGGTAAAAGGATTTCCTCTCAAAGGACTTTCACTGAAGCCATCTTCTTCTTTGTGTGTTCCTCTCTTGCAGCGTGGGTAATTAAAGGACCAGCCAGAGCTCAGAAGATTCCTCAGGTTTTGTGTTTGAGGATATCTTTCATTCCTTTTTTTCCCTCTTCTCAGATGGCTTATTAGATCAAGCCATTAAGCAACATCTTCTGTTTCTCCTGAGAATATTCATCAATAATAATGAACAGTACTTGCTCCAGGGCTGCCCCCTCCTTGCCCAGGAATATCACTGGTGCACGATACAACCCTGTTGGAGTAACTCTGGCATTTGTTTTTATTTCTGAGATTCATTTAAAGTGTAATTCTTTTTTCTCTCTGGGATTGTGGAGGCCCTGCTTTGTTCTGGCTTTGGAAGCTGACAGTTGGCTGAAGCTGAGAGTTTATCTGATCCAGTGGGGAAAGGGGTTTACATCAAAGTAATGCACGAGAGGAAACTCCTTAATCCCAACTGACTGCGCCCCTGTACAACTGCCTCGCCTTAATTACACACAGACCCGGCTGTATCGATGCATTTCGCTTTTTACCCCGGTACAATATACTTACTTACCATGATAGCAGAACAAAACCAAAGTATTTTAAACAAAAATGCCTGATATTGGCTATCTTTCCTAGTCCCGGCCAGCAGTCACAGAGCCAGGCACTGTGCAGCCTGTAAAGCGGCTTCTCGGGGTGCTTGTCCTGCTCCTCCTCAACCGAAGGATGGATGAAACCTCAAAATAATGATGCAGTGAGTAAAGGATTGGATTCAGGAGATGAGGACAGTGCTGCAGAATCACGAATAGGAGCACACATCCAGAACCTCTCTGAGCACCAGAGAAGTTTGTGCTGCTCCGACTCTCTGCACACCATTCTACTTTGTCCCAGTAATTATTTAGATTCAGTCAGACTCTTGAGTGATGTAAATCTTGCTTTGCACTCTACCTGCATCCTTGCTGCAGAAGGGGTTTTCAAGGAAGCAAATACATCAGTTACACAGAGGGAAATTATTGCGGGCAGTGCCTTAAGCTCCATTTGCCTCATTCTTCTTATTTCTTAAAATAAGTTAATCAAGAGGTTTGGTTAATTGATGTGGGTCAAGTCTTTCAGCCAGCCTGGAGCCTGTGCAACTGCCTGGTGCTGTCCCTCTCCATTGCTGGGATGGTCCCAGTTACTCACGGACTCGAAGGCATGAGGGGTGCCATCACTGCCTCCGCCTCAGTCGAAACCTGTTTGTGCATTTAAATAATAAACTCTTGTTCCTGTTTGCCCCTGTGTTTATTGCATGAGCTGCTGCCCCCAGCCTCATCCAGTAACTGGGATCAGGCACTTTGGGCTCCCTGGGCATTTCTTACATTTCTGTTTTGGCACGATTTTTTTTTTCTTTTTTTTTCTTTTTT
>WEIT01035649.1:180859-236541 GCA_013389985.1 Dryoscopus gambensis
TTTTGCAAGCACGATTTTAGCTTTTGCAGGGTGAACACTTGTCCCCAGCACGATTATCACAGCGGTGAAGGGCAGAGCCCTGCTTTGTGCCAGAGACTCCCTGGCTGCTCTCGAGAGCCTCTGCACAGCCCTCCTTGCTGGAGCGCTTTCATGGTGCTCTTGATGTGGGGATGTTTATCTTCGCTCAGTTCTTACCCATTGGTGCATCTCTCAGCTAAAGTGCTTTTCCTCAGATTGTGAAACCCACTGTAGTCCTGTCTTTGTTAAGAAGATAAGCTACAGCAGGAAAGCAGCAGCAGCAACGAGAAAAAAAATTCCTCTAGTGTGTTATATCTTTTTCTCCCAAGGAATATCACACAACTTGGACAGCTACTGTAATGCTAATAGACAAATCAAAACTCCGAGGAGCGAAATAGAAACATCCAACCATATTAAATAAAGGGGGGTTTGTGTGTTTGAAAGCTCACAAAAAAATCTAGATATTAAATTGATGTCCTGGCACTTGTGCAGCGTAATGGGCAGATTCAATTAAAAGAAGAAAATATGTCCAGCCTGTAGTGTGGGCTAAGCAGCAATAAAAAAGCAAATCAATTTTTCAGGAGTTTCAAAGCCTGGTGCAGATTTCCAGAAGGCAGAAGCCAAAAATATATTTATTAAAAAAGACCCCAGGGGCTCAACAGTGTCATTTTAACACAACTACTGCACCTTCAATATGATGAACTGTCACAAAATTTTGAGAAATACTTTGTAAATAATCCATTTATATGTATAGATATAGCATGTTCTATATGTATAAATAAATGCATATGCTTCTGTTGCATATATACAATGTCACTGATTATTTGACAGAGGTGTAATGTAAAAACTGTAAAAAACCCCACAAATCAAGTTCAGTTACAGTCATTTGTGTTCCCAGTGTAAGAGCAGTGTGGGGTTTTCTATGTAGCATAAATTAAGGAACTGGATGTCTTTATATATGTATATATATGAGTGTATATACGTGTGTCTGTAGGAAGATGAATGTGTGCACACACTTATATTTAGACATGTGTTGATGGCTTATTTGCAGAATATTCCAGATGTAACTATACCAAAAATTCCTGGTTTGGGGTTCTTGGACTGAAATCAGAGTTTATCCGGCCAGCCCAATACAGAACCAAGAACAGCAGCTCACAGTTCCACACTTCCCTCCAGCCATCCACAGCAACCTTTAGAAATCAGTGGGTGGGGGAGCTCCAGCCTCCCTTTTATTTTTAATCCTATCCAAAGCACAGTTATGATCCCACTGAAATCAACTGCAGAACTCCTGGGTGAATAGAAGAAGGGTTTCCACCACAAAAAATTATTTTAAGGGATCCATTTGAGCTTTTGGTCACTCTTTGGCTGGATTAAATCTAGAAATAAAGAACAGCAAGTCCTGCTACCAGCCATGGACTCAACTTGCTTTGAGGCCAGGCTGGATGAAGCTTTAAACAACCTGGTCTAGTGGCAGGCGCCCCTGCCCATGGGAGGAGGGTTGGAATGAGATGAGCTGCAACCTTTCCAACCCAAACCATTCCAGGATTCCATGATTCTAGTTAATCCCTGACAACTTCTGCACAGTCATCTATCTGTTGGTTGAACAGTGAGCCTCTGACATTTGCATGAGGGATTTTTGCTGCCTCTTTTCTTCCTGCCTTTGTTTTTTTGCCACCGTTGCTGATAAAAACAGGTGCTCGTAAAATGTTTCACTGTGCTCAGGCAGCAAACTGAGAAAAAATAATTTTCTCTCGTTACGCTGAGCCACAGATTTATTTCCCTGATGAAACCCAAGTGTGACTGCAAAGGTAAAATACAAATAAAGGGGGAAAAAAAAGAGAGAGGAGTGAGCAGCATGGTGGTGATGATTAAGGTGCCCTTCCAAGAAATAAGTAAATAAGCCCACGCTGCCGGCACCTGCGGTGGGTCTGTGCCGCTCTCAGGGTCATTCCACAGCTCTCCCTGTAATCAGGGTGGGGAAGAGCCCAGCACAGGCAGGACCTCCCATCTCAAACCCCCAGCGCTAGAGACAGTATTCACCCAGCTGGCAGGATGGATGTGGTTTTTATTTAAAAAACAGAGGAACATGCACACAGAGAGAAAGAAACCCTGCAAAGCCAAATTTGTTTCTAAACCTATTTACATTTGGCGGTACTCAAGATCACCTTGAACCATCTTTGCTATTTCCTTTCCTTTTCCCTTTGAAGTTGCAAGTACTACGTAAGCCCTTTAAAAAAAAAAAAAAAAAAGAGAGAGACAGAGAGAGAAAAAGGGAAAGGGGGAAAAAAAAAAGAAATGTATAAAGACACCATTTGTGACATGCATTTTTTAATAATGACATTTTAAAAGGTTGAAATGTTGTGGCACCTTTGCAAAGTTATGCCACTTAAACAAGATAACATGGCATTTTACCACTAAAGACAAGACCCTCTTTTTTATTCCTACCTTTGAACAGTTTATCATTTTGCAATAATATCCTTTAGCTATGTAGCTCTCTGTTCTTTTTCAAGTGGAGGACATCTCTTCTAATTGTGCTTATGATACAAATTAACACTGGGGTTTTCTTTCTAAGAGCACTGTGCCTATCCTAAATATTTTCTTCTCGTATATGGCATTCAGGAAAAAATCGTAATTAATTCCTCTTTCAGTGAAAAAGCAAAGCCATTTTTAAATTGCATGCCTTATTGAATTAGCAAAGTGTTCGACAATTAACAGTCTTTCTTTTTTATTTTTATGTTCCTTAAAATGCAGATTCAGTTTAACACTGTTTCTCCCTTCATTCTTTTCATGTGTCCTAATTGTTAACTAAGTAGTGTCAGGACTGCGTGTTATCGGCCAAGGCAGGTGTCAGGTTTAATATTATTAAAGATGCAATTACTCCTTTCTCAAGCACAGCTTGTCAGTTTAGCTCATCAATGTATATATCAATACATTTTTAAATGAAAAAAAAAAAAAAATCTCTGTTTCCCATCCATAATTATCTCCTTGGTCTTTTGCCCCTTATTTTGGAAATGTCTCTCTAACCTCAGCGCACAGGAGTCCTGGGAATGTGATGAGCTGTGACAGTCTGAACGAGCTGCACAATCACATTCCTCATCTTAGAATCACAGAATCATTTATGTTGGAAAAGACCCTTCAGATCATCCCAAACACACGGGCTGTGAGACTCCGAGGATGCGCCGTCTCCCGGGGCTGCCGCTTTGAGCACCCGTGAAAGGCTGGGGGAGAAAAAGCTGTAACTGAGGAGCTGACTGATTTCTTGACATTGGGCCTGCGTCACATAAGGGTTCTGGGGAAGTTGTAAGGAAAAATGTTGGTTTATGCTGCCAACACCCATAAAGGAGATGAGCATGCAGGGCTGGGAGTTCGTGTGCTGCCAAGCAGAGCTCCAAGTATCTGCTCTGGAAGCATCGCAGGGGAATCCTCCGAGTTACGCAGAGCCAGTGGCTGAATTCCTCCTCCTCTGTCCTTGGAAAGCTGATGGGTTCAAAATGCCACTGTCCCCAGTTGCAAATTTTGGATTGGGTTTTTTCTTCAATCACATTGCAAGTAGTGTCCCAGAGAATGTGCTGTATGGATGGTTTAGTCACTAAAAATCAGATTCAGCGTTTATCAAAACTGCCCACTCAATACGGCTTGAATTCATAAATCATTTTAACTAGCAAAGGTGGAAACATCGAAGCAGGATTTTTTGTTAGAAATTTCCTAAACTACGTACTTGCAAAATTTCAGACTCATGTTTTCTGTTCAGCTCTGGATAAATCTCGTTTTAAAGAAAGGTTTGGGAGCCAGACATTTCGTTTTGGACAAAACACATTCTGTTTGACCCAAAATGAAGTACAGAAGCACACAGCCCTGCAATTTGGCCACCATTCAAGAAATCAATTATTCTCAAAGCTTACACTGTGCCCCTTGAAGGAAATTGTTCTCTGACCACTCCTGGTCAGATGAACCATGTCCTGAAGGGTATATAAGCCATGAGCAGATAACAATTTAACAGATCGAGTTATGGTTTATTCACACATCTTCATCCAGCATCAGCACACCACAGGTATTTTCACTCTGACACTTTCCTTTCCTATTAGTGTACACCCTGCTCTTTTTCAAGATGAGTGCCCAGAATATCCACAGCCCATATTTATTACCCTCCACACTTGCATCTTGCAGACTGCTCTTTTCATCATGAGGATGGTGCTCATTGCCAGGTCAGCTTCCATTTACTCTGGAAATTTGCAGATATTCTTTGCTGCCGACCTAATCTGCAGCCAAAGAGCTTCTGAGCAAACCCAGATGAGAGTCCTTCAGTTTAGAAAAATATATCAAGCGCAGTGGGCTATTTTCACAGAGTCCCACAATGGTTTGAGTTGGATGGGACCTAAGTCTCATCTCATTCCAACCCCCCTGTCATGGGCAGGGATACCTTTGACTAGACCAGGTTGTTCAAAGCCCCATCCAGCACTTCCAGGGATGGGGAATTTGTGAGAAATATGTGCTCCTTCACTATTTTTTCTGAGAATGTCATGATCAAAAGTATTCCCAGCAAAAGAAACTTTGAAAATAATTGGACAAAAATGTGAAAAAATAGCTAATGCCCCTCTCCTCCCCCAGCTCTTTCTCTGATAAAATTCCAAAGGCTTTCCATTTATAAAATTCCAAGGGCAGAGGCCTCTCCCAGCATTCCATATCATTCCCTTCACCCTTGAGCCACGACAGGTGCCACAATTTCAGTGCCACCTCTGGAGATGGGCTCATCCGCTTGTGTCGCACACCAGCCAGTTTGTCATGCTGGGAGCAGAGCCAGAATGGAGGGGCTCTGTTTTGGGATTGTCCTTGGTTGTTTCCTGGTATCCTTGATTAATGACAGTGTTCCCCTGTTCTGGAGGGTCACACCTGCCCTTGCCTGGGCTCTCCGTGCTGCTCCCAGCGTGCTGGCTGGTCCGTGGGTGCAGCTCTCTCCCGGAGCGGCCGCAGGATCCTCCGGCTGCCGGCTCTGCATGGCTGGAGACTGACAACTAATGGTTAGTTTGCAAATAGCTGCATAAAAGATCAGAGGATAATGTGTGAGGGGTGGGGAAAGGAGGAAGGAAGGGGAATGGCTGGTGGTGCTTAAAGAGAATTGATCCCTGTTTAATTTTTATTCTGTTCAATTTTCATTCTCAGTAACAGAGTTCTTAATGCAGAGTTTCGCTCGGCTTTCATGGGGAGTCAGGATCTGGCAGAAAATGTGACTCTAATTCAAAGGGCCACATATTCATCTCAAACTTAACTTCTCCAAGCTTAATTTTCTTCTCAACCCAGGACAAATTAGAAACAACTTCAAGCTCCTACAGGTACCATGGCCTGGCCACCTCACAGGTGGTCACAGGTGGCCACCTGCATTTGCAGGTGGTGATGGGGATTCCCCCATGGAAAAGACTGTGAAATGGGACTTCTGGGAGAGCAGGGGTCATTTTGGGAAGACAGGGCGAGAGGAACTGTGTGTGAGGGCTGGTAACAGACTCCATATCCAGGAAGGGTAATGGAAAGTTTACAAAAGGGGGGATCTGCTGCCTGGAGACCCTCTGAGCTTCTGCACTGGAGGATGAGAGCATCAGCCCAGTGACTGCTGCAAGGAGGAACATGGAGGAGGAGGAAGAGGTTCTGAGGCACTGGAAGATTTCCATTCTGTGGGAGCTACCTGGCTGCATCCTTTCCTCCCCTTTGAAATTCGCCACCTGTGAATTTTAGCTCTGAAATTTGCTGTCAGGAGGCCGTTGTGTTACTGCTCTGCTATAAGGCCCTCTGCGTTATATTGGCGATAGCATTTGATTCTTGCACTTTGATATCACTGAATAGGTAATCAGACCACTCTTTATTTTAGCCTGAGGATATGCCTTTGATTTGTAGAGGTTGGCCATTTCTTATCTGAGTTTGAAAATGGGATTATTTAAATGTGTATTGATGTTTTTCATGTGGTCTAACTGTGCAGTTCAACATGGTAATTCAACTCGTAGCTATACCAGATTGTTATCTAATCTGATAAGATATGAACAGCACAAAGCCGAGATGATGAAACAATCGGGATTGTTGACTCACTGGGGTCCAGCTAAATCCAGTCTGCTTTCATACTTAATTATCCTGTCAAGTTCCTCGAATCTTAGCTCCTCCAGCACTGCGATGGAGAACAGTGGTAGTGACACCACTTGGTGAATACATAAGTTGATCGAAATAATTTCAGCAGATACAATGGCTATTTATGCCTCAACTGTGATATGAAAAGCTACTGATTTAAACACCCTAGACTGCAAAATTGTCCCTCTTAGCATTTCTAGGTTCACTGAAGGCTGTTATTAAAGGCCTCTGGAAGTTAATGTTTTTGTAACATGAGCTGCTGCCTGACTGTCTCATACCAGAGGGGGAAAAGAGCAAGTGAAAATTAAGCCTTCCTAATTTTCTCCCTAAACTGGTGTTTACCAGCTCCCTACACCAGGCACTGTCCCTGACCTGAAAACTTTGCTGGACATCTGCAGCCCATCTCTCCTGATGGTGCTTACATCATATTTTATTCTAATTATGAATGCAACTTCTATTAAAAGATAATTAAGTTATATTAGATTATATTATTAGGTTATATTAGATTAAATTAGATATATAAGATACATTTTAAAGGCTCCCACCACTGCTTGAAAATAACTCATATTTTCACTTTTTTTCTTGATCATCTATGGGAGTAATCATGAGAGTAAGAGCTGTGTCACAAGAGGTGATGGCAGAGGTAATGCTGTCTATAGCAGATTAAACCAGGTATTTCAGGTATTCAAGAAAAGAAGCATTAAGGTTCAAGCATAAGTAGCTGAAATATTTTAATGGTCTGAATTGAAATCATACTCCTGTAAGTTTTACAAGAGTCTTGTCTTTGCTGTAATTTGGGGTCAGCAGTTTCCTCTTGGTCAGTACTTAACTCTAGAGCAATCTGGTTATGGAGACGTGCTGCTGCTGATGATTTTAGTAGTCAGAGAAGAAAAAAAGGGCCCATAAACACTCACAGAAATCCCAAAGATCAAAATACCACTGTGTCAAACCTCTTCTGCTGATTAACTCACTGGCAGGTTCACCTGTGGATGTATCTGGAGCAATCATTAAGAGCTTTGTCACGGTGTAGAGCAGTCAGTCAAGCATCCTTGTATTTAAAATCGACACTAAAAAATATCCAGATATTGAAAGATGCTGCTTTATCTACCCAGTGTGTTTTAAAGGGAGAGCGACTGCTTTGGTTAAAAGCACTGTCAGCCGTGAGGCTCAGGAATTTAGCTCCAAGCCATTAATGTCCCCTTTGAGAGGCTGCACCAGGTAAAAATCCTGGAATTTCAGAGCTCTGAGCACCTCGCCGTGAAGGGCAGCACCACCACGCATCTGAACTGTGGAAACTTCTGGCCAGAAATGGTGCAGGAGCCTCAATCCACCAGATTTTCGTGTTGGTCCTCTTGAAAATTGTAGCTATTATGTTTAAATTAATGATGCTATTTTCTGTTGAAATTGCAGAGTGCTGTGTGGTAGAGCCTTGTCCAGCACTGGTGCACATGAGGGGAATGGAGGCCCTGGCCTGGGCTTTTAGAAAGGCTGTAATCAGCATGGAGAGGAAAGACAAACTGTTGCTTGAAAATGTTGCTGCTGAAGGTCTCCTTTAAGCTGGTGTCTTTAGGAAAGCCCATATCTCTCATACAAACCGATGAACAAAAATGCTACATTTCTGCTTGTATTCCTTCCCTGCTCTGGGGATCTGTGCCTTTTGGAGGCTCTCAGAAGCAGGTTTGAGCCTGTCCTCCTGCTCAGACCGCTCCCTGCCTCCATCTGCACCATTTATCCAGCTGTCCCATCCTGTGGACGTCACAATCCTCTCCCAAGCTCTGCTGCTGACCATCTCTCTCCCACCTCCTCCTCAGTCCCTCTTCATCCACACCCTAAGACACCTCACCAGTAAAAAATGTGGAATAGAGCCAAGCCAGCCTCATGGGGGAAATAAATGGAGATTGATCAATAACCTCTCTGTAAAAAAGTGAGGTGATGGGAAGGCTCCATGCCTGAGCACACACTGTGCCACTCCTCTGCTTGGGCCTGTCGCCACTGGTGTGACCCCAGCTTTAGGTTTGTCCATTGAGCTGTAACTGCCTTCAGCACCACAGACAGACAGACAGACTGGTGCAGCAGCTGCACAAGAGGGTGTCCTCCCTGTGTAGGCTCCAGGGATTACAACCTAAAAACCCCAGCCACATGCACGTTTATGACAGGGTTTGGAGCTGGGTGAGGAAAGGTCTGTGAAGGGGTGGGGTTAGAGCTGTGTTTTCCTCTGCTTGCCCTTATTCTCTGAGTTTCAAAGCCAGGGGTTGGGCAGGGCAGGACGCAGGTCCATAAATGTTTTTTTGATGTAGCAGAACTCTGTAAGCTCATCCCCCTGGAGCACCTATCCCTATACTTACCCGTGTCCACAGGGATGCAGAGCATCCCACCTCAGGGTCCACATAGCATTTGGGCTGAGCAAACCTCACTCATTCCAGAGAGTGTTGAGTATTTATTTCCTTTTCTGAAAATATAGAGCCTCTCCTCGTGGGATTCATCTTGGAGAGCTCCTTTGTGTGGTCGCTGCCTCCCAGAGCTGCTGTCACGTTTTCCCTGTGCATGTGGGCCTGGTGGTGACCCTCATTCCCAGCCACACCTGGGCTTGCTGATGAGGTTCAGAATGCCTTAAAATAGGTTAATTTGTAGGAAAGTGACAGAAATAAATTGCTGGCACTTTTTGTGTGCTGATAAGTTTAACCTTTTTTTTTCCCCCGAGCAGCTAAATTGCCAATCATCCGGAAACACACTGGAGTTCACCCATTACATAAAGGAAGCTGTTAGTCTCATTTAAAACAATATTGACCTTTTTCCTGTCCTTTCCATTTTGACTAAATTACAGGGTACATTTTTTGAAATGTGGCTTTTGTCTGACTATAACCAGGTGACCCTGATTTTTCCTCTTTTTTTTTTCCTCACTTTCAGCTTTCAACCTTTCCTTTCTACTTCTAACACAGTTCTTAGTTTAACCACTGAGATTTTTAAATCCAGAGATATTAAAAAACTGGACTTTGCATGATACATATATTTTCCAATTACAAAAACTACACCTGGAAACTAAGAAAGCTGAGCTGGTGCACCCTGAAATGCCTGGTGTGGGAGTAGCAGGAAGCATTATGAAAATGATTGCTAAGTGTGTCTGTTCTTCCAAATTCAGATCAGTGTCTGTGAGCTTTCTGTTTCACTCAAAATTAATTGCAAACGAAACATAACCAATAGATTGTCTTCTGGGAGCAAAAACATTCCTGCTAGCAATGAATTGGGGGTTTTTTTTCTTGTTTTTCTCTTTAAATCAGGCTATGAGCACATGTGGCTCCTTGTAAAAACCAACGTAACTCGCTCTGAGAGAGTTTTTTTCCTGCACAGGAACATTTTTCGGCTCATTTGGGGCCTTGGGCTGAGCCTCCTGGTGGCAGCTTCTGAGGACATCGGAGTGAATACCAGAACAAAAGAGTGGAGCTCAAGTTGTTTTTCTTGTACCCAACCCCTCTGATGGCAGTGTGGCCTCACAGATATATTCTGTTTCCTTCATTATTTCCTGAAGAAATCCAAAGAGACAAAGGCTCCCTGCTCCAACTTCCTTCCCAGTCAGTGCCCACTGGCCACTTGACATCAACACCATTTCCACAGACTGAGCTGAAGCCTCAGCTGGGGTAAATCCCTGTATCTCCCTTGCAACTGATAATGGAGGCTTGCTTCCATCAGTTGAGGATCTGAACCATCCTCCTCTACGTCCATGAATGTGCTTGTGGCATTTGTTTCTTATATTAATTTTTCCTGCATAAAGCCTAAAAATATTCTCATGTACGTTCTGCTGGCTCTTGGCTCACACAGAAATGTGTCTTGTAATGCCAAACTGAAATTAATACAGGCATTTTTGTAATTCAGATGTATTCTGGTTCTTTATGTTATTTTTTCTGAATCACTGAGATGTGAGTTTTTTCCCCAGTTGGTCCTATTTTAGTAGTTCCAGTGTTTTTTGCAGGAATCCTGACATGTAGGAAGCTTTAGGATTCCCTGGCAAGGGAAGTATTCATGCTTCCATTAAACTTAGAATATAAAGGCCTCTTGTGTGGAATATTTATCCCACAGGTTTGATGCCACAACACTGAGAGGCCAAACAGAACACATCTTCCAGCTTTAACCCCATCTCTTCAATATTTGATTAATCTGAATCAGTGACATTGAAAATGGCTTGAAATATTTAATCATCTAAGAGACATTCAGAGACTAAAGTGCCTTTGAAATCACCCTGCCAACAGAAAAAATAATTTCTTCAATTGCTTTCTGGTACAATGTTCAACCCATCTGGGAAAATATTTGGGTTGCATTGCTGGCATTTGATTGACTCTCCTGCCAACACCAAAATTTTAATGAGCTACAAAAGGACAAATTATTCCAACCACCATCTCTGTGTTTTGTGACGAGGCCTTGGGAGGAGAGGGAGACGCTTTGCACTCATTTGCAGGTGCGGCTGTGGCCGCGGTGCCTACGTGGGCTGCAGGCAAACAAGTTCCTGGGGTTAAGCAGAGTGTGCTCCTGCAGTGTGTCCCTGCCTCCGCCTCTCCTCCTCCTGGAGGAGCAGCCCAAACCCTCCTCCAAAGGACGGGAGCATTGCATCTTCCTTTTAGGACTGGCAGACCTGTCAAGATGCTGCCTTGCCAAAAGTTTGGGGATTTTATTTCACTCTAGTGATGCTGGTAGAGCAATTTCTTATCTTTTGGTTCTCCTTTAGAGCACAGGATTCAAAGATGCCTTTAGAAGCACACGATGCACTGATGTGCACACTGGACTTGCAAGAAATAAAATCACCCTGCCTGCTGTACACAGCCCTCAGACTGGTTTTACTCTGCGTCTGAATGTGCCTCCGTGTAAAATTGCCCCGCACAATTATCCAATCTCATGGCAACTATTCAGTTTGCAAAGCAAAAATAATCATGTGATTACCGTGCAATTAGCTGATAGTTACTAATCAATTACATCTGCAGAGTTTGCCTTCCACTGAGGAGGTGTGTGGTGGTGGTTTATGGGTGAGATTCGGTGCCTGGCCCCAAGCACTTCACAGACCTCCAGCCTTGGTTTGCTCCACGGCTGAGCAGGTGCTGGGGCTGGAGGAAGGAAAATGGGACTAAACTCTCTGGGTTTAGTGGCAGGAGTCAGACACCACAGTGTCGGCGGGGTCCGGGAAGGGTGGGCACCATGTCCTTAACACTGAAAAGGTTGGAGGCAGAAAAGTGTTTGACTGAAGCCTGAGTAAAGAAAGCAAATGCATTCCCAAAACCTTTGGGTATTCCTGTCATCACTTGTCTTCTCCAAGTTTAGCACAGCCAGGACTGCTTCATTCACTTCACCACCCTGTAGTAAAAACATGTACAGCAATGTGTAGTCCACAGGTATTTACCTGTTTTGATATTCCTGGAGGGATGAGCGTTACAGTCTACACATGGGCTAAAAGGAAATTATCATATGTCCGTTGGCAGTGCAGGTTTGTTCTGCCAGCATGTGGCTGGAAACAAGGGACTGGGATCCCTGTCACCTTCCCACCCTGCGGCACTGTCCAGGATGGGAATATTTGCCATTGGTGAGAAAAGAGGATTAGCAAATACCTTTGAATGGCCGCAAAAATCTGGCTGAGTCCTTCATCCCTGGGTGTGTGCCCACGCAAAACTCTCCCAGAACATCCATGGCTGAAGCTGGAATGTTCATTCAGCGCACGGAATAAGGGGTGATTTTGCAATATAAGGAGCAGTGCTGGGAAAACTGAAGGGGGAAGTGAAGCTACTGGCAGGTTTGAAGAACAGTTTGATAAATATTTCTGCTGCGAAAGAAGGAAGTAAGACATGACAAGAATAGAGATGTGTCTGGGAGAAGTTAGACAGGAATTTAAAGGGAAGGCTGAAAAGCTTGAGCTTGACGCTGCTGGGGAGAAGCTTATTTTTGAGAGAGAAGGAGGGAAAGAATGAAAATACTGTGAAAGAGGAAGAGGGATAAACCCTGAGGCTACAAATCAGGAGGAGCCATGCTCGAGGGAGCAAGGGGAGGGAGGTTTAAGGCACTTTGGGCAGAAAGATGTGTAGTCAGGTGCAAAAACATGTCACCTGCCCAGCCAGTCGTGAAGCCTGGCACGACTGCACTGTGGTCCCACTGCCCTGATCCTGGGTGGCTGCTGCCAACTCCAAGGACCACGTCCAGCTGGGACAAGGCAGGAAGTGGGGCTGGGTGCGTGCACACCTGCACAGCATGGGTAGAATCCATCCTCCTCGCCAGTGCCGTTCTCCCTCCCTCTCCATCACCCCAACCCCCTGTTAAGAAAGATCCCGACAACACCATTAAAATGTCTTGCGTCGATTGCAGATTCATTGTTCTCTGAAAGCTAATCCAGGCTCGGGTAAACACAATGGCCCCTTTTCCCCCAGCCTGACGTTTCATTTACACAAGAGCTCGAGCCGCCGCACCGGCGCAGCCGTCAAGCATTGATTGTGCTATTCAGCAGGACGGCTCAATAATTACAGCCCTGGATCTCCAAACCCCACCAAAGAGCAGGCTTACCACCGCTAGCCTTTGTTGCTAATTGTCCTTCAGGATACTTGAGATGAATTACTGTGGCTTACATTTTCCTGGTTTTCCTTTCCTTTTCTATTGGGTTAATATAAAGAGAAATCTTTCCACTTAGCAAAGCTGGACGGATCAGACAAGTGTAGCATTGACTGTTGACAGCACTTCATAAGAAAACCCTCTGACTGCAAACTGTCTCATTGATATGTTCAACTTGACACATGGGATTGATTTTTGATTGTTTTACAAAGCTCTCCTGTGTATGTTTCCATTATCAAGGCCGGGCAGTTTTCATACCAACACTTGGAAAATCTTAGAGCCATTAATATAACTTGACATCATCTATACTACATCTAATTGTAACAAGTAACCCAACAAATTAAGCCTCTTTCACCCAAGCTCTCCAAAATGGACTGCAGCCCTTAATATTCTTTTAGTTTGTTTTGTTTGGGGGTGCATGACACAGCAGCAACATTATTTCAGTTCAAAGTTTTTAATCCTGCTTGTTGCGAAGACAGAATTAGGGCTGAAAGTTTTGCATTCAAGGCAGGCAACTACGATCAGCACTGAATCCGTGCTTATTCCCAGCAACTTCACGGGGGACTGGATTGGCTCCCATGCAGGCTGTGCTGGGTTGCAGCTCGGGAGGTGATGGCACGCCCAGGGAAAGGACACGCTCAAACATTCCCCACACACGTGGATCGGTGCATGTCCTTCATTCACTAAGTCTGGGGTCCCTAACCATCCCTCCCCCATGTCTCCAGGCTCTGATCCACCCTTCCACTTTCTCTTTCCCATCTTTCTCTGACTATGCTATTTCCTCTCAAGCCTCCCTGATCCTCCAGAAACCCCAGAAAGGAGCTGGGATGTTTCTTTCTCTTTCCCATACAGTCACTGCACCCCTTCTGATGGGAGTCTTTGCACAGCCGTGGCCTGGAGCCGATCTGAACTATCTGAAAAATTTGGGAGGAACTTCCCTCCCTCCCAGAAGAGATAGAATCCATGGTTATAGTGGAGTACCGTGATGCTGGGGGTAGCAGGCCCACATAAGGCATAAGATCCTTCTCCCAGTCCTGTTTAGCAGTTACCCTTTGGATAAAAACCTGCCTGCACTGCCTTTGCCTTTTTTTAAATGCCATATGTGAAAAGGAGGAGTGAAACTGTCTAAGCTGAGTTTCAGAAGCAGGAGGCCCACAGTCCATACCCAAAACTGCTGCTGGCTTTTCTCCCGTGTCCGTGTTATCCATGTGCGCAGCGGGCGGGATCACCCACTCGGGAGCTCAGCAGCACTCGCTGACCAGGCAGCCTGAATTTCACAAGATTGTCCTTTTTTTTCTCCAGACACAGGGGGGAAGAATTCATTTTCCATCACTTCCCCCTCCCCTTTTTTCTCCAATAAATGAGCATTTACTATTCCTCGGTGCTGCGCATCATTTTTCTGAGCCCGCAGTGCGATTACCTCAGTTGCCATCAGCTGGGCAGGGGCTGGGAATTTCCACTCCCGAACAAATGCCCATCTTGTTTTCTTTCTATAAAAAAGCATGGCCCTAAATAGTGTGTAAGCACTTTCCTGTGGCTGTGCACCCTCTTCATAACCCTTCCACTCGAACAAAGTGATTGTCTGAACTGAAATCATTTCACTGAGATGATTAAATTAGTTCCTACATGCCAGAGATGTACAGAGGTCTTGACATTTATATTTGGGTATTAGAGTCTGACATTCAAATGTATTCCTGTTTGAAAACAGTGTAATTTAAAAAGTAGCATAAAATCCATTAATATAATAGGGAGAGATGGCGATGCTTTAATTTGCGTGGGGCTGTGCAAAATGATCATTTCCAGGGGCTGCAGCAAGGGCAGAGCTGTGCTGGCTGGGCTGGTGCAGGCAGGGGGGATGCGCTCCCCCTGGGCCCCCTAGACACACCAACACCCCAAATATTACACCCATGGAATTCAGGATAAAATCACCCATGGGCTGAGATGTCTCTAACCACAGTGGGTTTGTTTTGACAGGATAAAATCTGCTATTTCTTCCTGCAGCTTGAAGCACACCTGTGGCTGGGATGTCAAACCAACAAGGGGTTACATCTCCAAAAAGACAAAACAAACAATTAATCCTTTCCTCAGGGATCCCAGAGAGTGAAAAGTGACAACACCTATGCAGGCAGCTTTTCCCAGATTCACCCATCACCCCTATAAAGAGAATCTGACCCAACATTTAGTTCTGTATTGTGTCATGTGGATGCTTAGGCTGTGGGTTGCTGTTATTTAGGAACCAAAATTACATGGTTTTTAAGTTTTTGGCCCAATACTACACTTCTTTAACGAGCTTATTAAAGAATCCAAGTCCCAGTATTTTATCATGTCTTGGATACCCAAACAGAGTCTCTTTTGCCTGGAAAAAGAATTTTTAACAGAAGCAGCATTGCCACTTTTCAATATTATTTAGTATGAGTGAATGCAAATGACATTATTCCATTTGCAGGAGCGGTTTCATTCATGGGGTGACATTAACATCTGGTACCTAAAGGAAACATTGTTCACCAACTAAAATAAAAAAAGTCTGACTGATAAACTCCTGAGAGCAAACCTCCCACTATGCCAGCAGCAAAGCAGCCCAGCAGTTTCATTCCTTTTCATCAAAACAAAACTCTCTATTGGGATAATCGTGTTTTTCCCAGGATTTTCCTCAAATATGGGGGGGGAGAAAACAACTTAAAGGTCTGAGCTGGAGCACATGAGTGCAGAAATGAGTGTGGCTGCATTCTTCTGTCATGTGCCTGCACATATTTATCATTCTCATCTGCAGTATTGATGACCACGGACTGAGCTCGCTGCACATGCGTCTTCCTGCCCGCCCCCTGACTTGCGCAGCTGAAAAAAAATGGGAATTTTTTATTGCTGTTTTCTCTTTCAGCAATGAGCAAAATGCCCCATGTCAATGCCAGTTTATTTTCCCAAGTGAAAAAGGAAAAAAGAATGAAGATAATAAAAGCAGTATGGGAATCAGGGCAGGCCGCTGCCATCAGCAGCGACCGGGGCTGGGGGACATCATTCTGGCTGCTGGGGACAAGTCAGGAGAGGGGAATATTTCCTGAATCCAGGCTTTTATTATGTAGGGGCACCCTCATTTTAAAGCAACAGGATAAAGCAGAATTCAGGATCAAGATCAGGCTTCAAAATAGGGAAAATTGCTCACACAGCTCGGATGGCTGGTAACTCTATTTTGGAAAAACAACTCCTCATTAATGGGTAAAAAATGAGCACAATTAGAGTGAACATACATTTGTATACATGGGTACATATACATAATACAGCCTTATTTATTATGCACACGCTGGAGTGTGTGAGTGTGTGTATGTATGATAAGAATAATGAGATATAACAAAAATGAGGGGACAATTATTCTGATCTTTTGTAACCCAACTCAGCTGGGTAAATCATCATTTTGAGCAGTCTGAAAACAGAAAACTAAGCATGGTAGATGATAGGGAGGCATATTTTTAAAAAGAATTAAAGAATAAAATGCACAGAGACAGAATGCCATGTTTTGTTATGTCATTCCCTGCCTGCCTTTCTTTGTGAGAGAGATTTCAAATTAAATTCAAAGACTCTACTTTTAAATAAACAATGAAAATTGAAAATAAGCTTCCTTGTTAAAATATATATCTGTATTTCCATTTCCTCTCTCTTTTTTTTTTAAAGTAATGCAGTATTGTGAAACGATACCAAAAAAATAAAATAAATAAATACAAGGAGGGCATTAGGTATTAGGATTCCAAACGGGATAGTACATCTTTAATGATACATATGATAATTAAAGAATACAATAAACACAATTAGCATATGTTTTAAACAGTTTATTAGTGAAGCTTACCATAAAATCAGAATATATAGAGCTCCAGGGTTTGTTGGGATAACAGCTTCTAATCCTTAGAGTCATAAAATCCCTGGCTTGGAAGAAATGGGCATCTTTAAAATGATTGAATCAGCAGGCCTCGAGTGAAAACACACAAATTAGCAAACTCCAGCAGTTGGGCGCTGCGCGAGGCTGCGACGCACCGAGGTGAAGTCACCGCTGCCACTGCCCCGGCAGCTCTGATGGAGCTCAGCGGGGATGCTGTGCCGCAGTGGACATCGAGGAGATAATGACTTTAACTCCTTCCAGACCAGGGATATCTCAAAAAAATATTAAATCGTCATAATGATAAATATTAAGAAATTAGCCTTTAATTTACAAGTAGTCATCACGGGGAGAAAGGAATGCCCGAGTAAGTGTTGGGTATAAAGGAGAGCACGGGCTCGCAAAGCGCAGGGGGGTGCTGGGTTTGGGCTGCCTGCCCTCCCTCCTTGCCTCCCTCCCTCCCAGCTCTCAGCGCTCCCGCAAGGCAGAGCACAGGGTGGCAGCGGGGACACAGGGTGGGTGGCCCCCACCCAGGGGGTGCGGCAGAGCTGGGACCCAGGGAACTCACTGCAGGAAGTGCTGGGATTTTAAAAGTTGAATAATTCTGTTCCCCCAGCCTGGACAGGGCTCTGGCCACTCTCACAGAGCAGGCAAACAACACTCTCGGCAGTGGCACTTTGTATCTTCTGCTCTCATCTTATGTTCCCTTCCAGTGTCCATATTCCCCCTTAAACTCTTCTTTTCTCTCCTTCTGACTTCAGCTGGGATTTTTTTTTCTGCTAATGATTAACATATAAGCTCTTTACATTCATCTCCCTACTGTAGAGATAATTTCTTCCCTCTTTTGTTATTTGTTTGTTTGTTTGTTTGGAGGGGGCGAGGATGAGTTTAATCCTCCAGTTGGGGAATTTCAGGTTTCTTTCGAGCAGCAGGGAAGGCTTTGGATGAGAATCAGTGTGGGCTGAAAGGAATGAAGCTCCACAGAACTGGTTTTTTGAAGGGAAGGGGCAAATTTATAATGTCAACTTTATAATGGCTCCTCATCAGTTGTGATGACTTCCCAGCTCTGCAGCGAGGGAGAATAGCAGTCAAGCAATGTTTGAACACATTCTTATGGGGAAATTGGGGTGTTTGAGTCCTGAAATTAGATCGGAAGACAGCCAAATACCTCCATAAAAATGGCACTTTCACTCAATTGAAGGCATTTCATGTTTGCTCAGCTCCCAGTCTTATCTCACTCGGCTTTTCCGGCTGCATGGCTGCATGGTGGGCACGGTGCTGCTCTGCATCAGAGAGCTGCCTGCTAATTTGGGTGGGAATGCTGAAACCCCATGGCATGCATGGGGACAGCACATTGCTTTATGCTTATCCCGTGCTTGGAATTTATGCTGATATTATTTTCCATAACTTCTGCCTGGATCTCAGGTCCAGGAGGTGAAGGCACTTTGTTGTAGCAATGCCAATGCACAGCCTAGGAGCCGTGTTTTACCCCATAGATATTTGTTTATTTTTGCCACATATTAGTCTACGGACAAAAGGAACAAGCTGGAGGAGAAATGAAGGTCCAAAAAGATGAAGTGACTTCACCAAGGTCAAACAGCAGGACGGTGGCGAAGGCAGGAATATAAACATGAATTATACTGTCACTCTGCTAGAGAAAAAGGTTGAAATGCAGCTCATTTTTTTCCTGTAGTTTAGACCCAGCTTGACATATTTGACTTCTATTCAGCTGGCCAAGGTCCAGGAAAACAAATATGAAAAACAGGATTCTCTGTCTATTCTGGGCAAAGACACGAAGGTAAACTAAAGTGTGTCATGGGTTAACTCCACAGCACTGGAGCTTAAGCAAACCAAGAGCTGATTCAGGGTCTGGTTAACTGGTTTTTCTATTGACTTCACTGGTTTTGCGTTACATTGAAAGGAATAAAGAAATTTGGCCTAGGGACTGGGAGGGAGACGAGGGAATGCAGCAGCACCCACTTGTTGTTGCAGTGTTTCCCCACTGCCATTCCTGCTCTGATCCATCGCCGGCAGTGCTCAGCAGACACCCGACTCAGCGCAGTGACAGGAGGTCCAACCCCAACACCTGAGTTTTAGCTCCATCTCCAGTTTTCAGCAGGGGAATTCAGCATCCAGGGGAGCATTCACAGCAGACTGCCAGGGAAGAACAGAGCAAAAGCCACTTGGGACTCCGCTCACCCAGGGCGTGCCCTGACCGGGACGAAGGTTGTGCAGACCTGCAGCCCTGCCTCCTGCTCCGTCCGGGGAGGAGTTCATCACCTGGGAGCTGTAAGGATGTGTGCAGCCCTCTGATTATGGGCTGTAAAAATACTGGCACATGAGCATTGTGTGATCTGTGTGCCAGACATGACTGGACTGCAGCTGGTGGCTCTGGAGGGACCTGACTCTGCTCCCTTTGGGCCATTTTCCCACCCACATCCCCTGTGGTGGGCGCAGGGGCGCTGGGGTAACACTGCAACACTCAGCTCCAGGACATCCTCCAGAAACAGGCAGGAAGAATGAATCTGGATCAAAATCAGGAATAGAATTTAGTGTTGGCTGCCGCTCTCTGCTCTTGCCCTTATAGAGAAAGCCATGACATTTTGTAAACCTTGAGAATTTAAGGAAAATATTTTAAATAATGATGTGTGCACTGCTCTCTTTATCATCCAGGTGTAAGCATTAACCCACTTTATTTTTCTCAACCACGTGGCACAAGCATTTTTGCATGTTGAGTATAAGGTCAATTTAGCATATGCAGAATATTTTCCTGTTCACTTTCCATTAGCATTTTATATTTATTAGTGAGAAACTCAGAAATAGTGGCTACTGAATTCAGCTAAAAACCAATGCTACACTGAATATTTAACTAAGACATGACTTTAAACGTGTTAGTTATTTTTATAGGTATTCTAAAAATAATACCATAGGGTTTATTACCTAACCCATATCACACAGAATTTGACATTTGGATGTTGAGGGCTCATATGTATGTTAAAACAGTGAGAAAATATGCACAGAAAAATTTCAAGGCTTCTGTAAAATAAAAATAAACCCCCCAGAAATTTATTATGTGCCCCAACTACACTGCAAATTGAAAAACTGACAGTGGTGGGCAGCCTGTACACCAACATTTATCAGCTTGGATCCTCTGCACAGGCTCTTAGGATGCTCCATCACAGATTAATGTCTCTCAGCAAAGAACGTGCTATAAAAAAACAAGGCATGCAGCTGATAAAATTAATGAAACAAATCATTGTTGTAAAGCATTTGGTGAGGTGTGAATTTGAAAACTAGTTTCCTAATATTTGTAAAATAAACAGAAATTAATATCCATTAATAGTATCATAATGATCTTAACTGAGAATGTTGAACTGTTGCCTGTTTTGTTCTTTTCAACTGCAGCATCTCGCTGCAACTGTTTTTGTGGCTGGGGAATAATCTGCTTGTGTATTCTGTAATGACACAAGAAATAAAATGCAATAGGAGGAATAAAATCTGAATTCCCTTCTCAGCAAAGAGTAATTCCACAATCCATATATTTTTGGTAGCTTTCCTATATAAGGTGCAGAGCTTTATTTCCTAGACCCATTTTCACTGCCACCTCAAGTCGGGCTCACAGGAGGAAGCAATGCTTCTTCATACAAAAAACTTTTCCCCAAATTTTAAAATGGCACTGAGTGATCCTAAATTTCCTAAAGCCTTGGGGGGTGATGCAGCTGCCATCGTGGCCTCCTCATGGGATGGTCCCTTCTCATGGCATTTCCCATCAAGGATGAAGTTTTTCAGATCTCCATATCTCTGTGCAGAGCTGCCTCTCAGACCAGCTAAAATGTGAAAAATGCAGAATTTTCCATGAGAAATGGCTTATTTGCAGTTCTGCAGATACCACAGTAGCTTGCTGGTGAAACCAGGCACTGTGTGGACCTAAGTTAAAATACCAATACCTCACAGAGTGAAACCATGGGAAGAAAAAAGGGAATTTATTCTCTTAATCTGAAGAGCAATATGGCACAGGTTCACATCCCGATAGTTTTTACGCTGTCATTTACCAAATGCAAACAATGTGGTGCCAGATGGTGCCAGTGGGTGAAGGGACAAGGGGGTTCAGACTCCCAGGAGCCAGGACAGGCCAAATCCATCCTTTTCTCAGTGCCAATGTCAGAGAGCAGCAGCTTTATCACGAGGAAGCCTCAGCAGCAAGATGGGAGAGTTTTAGCTTTGGCTTCCATGCTCTCCCTTGCAGTTTGCTCGGTCCCACGTTAGTGTTTGCACGCCTGCCCACACAAGGAGGGAACATATGCTTTGGATGGGATCCTCTCTTTGAAAATGTGGTTTTGAAGCAAAAACAAATGTTAAACATTCTCTTAGCAAATACCTCCTTTTAAAAGCCTTTCCTCGTCTATCTCATGCAGGCATGAGTTAGTGTCTGTCCACCACATCACCCTTAATGGCTGGGTAAAGTGTCCATCAGGTCCACTCTGGAGGGACTGGAATTTATGGGGGTAACTGACTTGTCACCCCATTTCCTCAGCAACCTCATTAATTTGGCCTCAATCAAAATATTTCACCCAACCTAAAAAAAAAAACCCCGACATGTTTTACCGCAATATTTCTCAACCACTTCTATTACTGCTACCAAGATTTTAGACATGGCTTTGAGATAAAAAACCTCTGAAACATTTCGTTTTGGAAGTGTGGAAGCGAAACTTTTTTTAGCCCCTTTTCCAGCCTGCCACGTTGCCATATTTACCATGGTGCTAACAGTTGTCAGAGATTATCTGGCTGAGTCACAGCTTTTATGGGCTCCACTCCGGTCCTAGAGACGCGAAGCAGCTCCTCTGCAGCCCAAGGTTTATGTTGGCATAAGCGAGATCAGAATTCGCCCTTCTGTTTACCATTTAGCTGAATCACCCCATCACAGACCAACTGTCATCTGTCACTCCATACTTTTAATGGTACATTGCACTGTTGTTGTCTATTTTTTCCCCTTCCCAACAGCCCTGTCACTCTGGTATGTGCTAATCTCTTCTTCCAGGCTTCTGGTGGATCTCTTAATGACGGTGCCACTGAAATTTAGGAGTTTTTTTTTAAAAAAAAAAGACAAGAGAGAATTCAGGGAGCTGCAGGCAGAATCAGATTTGCCCTGTAACTCAGCTTGCAGACTAACCAGACCTTAGGCTTTTGGAAGTGCCTCCCGGGAAGTGTTTTATCCATCCAGTCCCAGGCATGGCATTGTCTGGGGAGCAGAGCAGGTACCCCCCCCTCCACAACCAGAGCGGGGCTGCAGCTCTCCGACAAAGTTCATCCCAGAGAATTAATTAATTTTAAAATTGCAATCTCTTCCTCATGCCAGAGCCTCGCTGCAGCTCTGTGTTCCTACAGCCAATGGACCAGAAATCTTTTCCCAGTGCTTGGCTTCCTTGGGGCCCCGGCGGTGACGGAGCCTGGCTGCTGATTAACCCCTGCGGTGACAAGGGACACGCGTGGCCCCGGCAGGCGCCTGGCACAGTCTCACGCCCGCTCCGCATCCCTGCACGGGGAGGTGCAACATGAATCACGCATCCTTTCGGTGTTGTGACAAACAAAACAAGGAGAGAAACGCCTTGCAAAAGGCAGTTTGGCTGTGGGAGGAACTGCCCACCCCGGGCAGTAAAAAATATTTCAATCTATTAAGATTATTCCCTGCCTTCCCCAGAGGTGGGGGTGGGTGTGGAGGGGATTAAAGCTACCATAATCTTCAGTGAGTTTTCCATTTGTATATGGTTAGATTGGCCAGCTAATAATTTTAGCCTGTTATTATTATTATTATTATTTTTGCAAACACCTAGAACAAGATTCTGAGGTTTTCTCGTGGCCTTTCCAAAATTACCCATATGTTTGTCAAAAAAGCAGTAACACCAAGCAGTGGATTTAGTGTGAAGTAGCACTTAAACATTGCAGGCAGAGCCTGTGAATATGAACCCTTTTGGGGGTCCCCACATTTTTGTGTTGGCAAAGGTTTTTCTCTCTGCAAAATGCAAGTTAACAATTCACTCTTCTGGTGAGTCCAAGTTGAGGGTGAAAATTGTTTCACTGCTTTCACTGCTGAATGTCTGTGACAGGGAGTGTGCAGAACTTGTAGAGGTCCATCTGGTGAGAGAAATAATACTGTGTCATTGCAAAATATGTCTGGGTGTGTGTGTGTATTTCTCTGTGCTCCTTCTTTGTCATGATTCCTCAGTTTAATTTAAATACATGTTTCACTTCTCTCCATATTTCAGGTTTATTGCAGGGTATGAAAATCAGGAAGCTTTTTGTTCACTTCATACATCTCTCCCAACAAAGCCAGACATCCGAACCCGGCACAGACTCCAGAGTGATTATTGTTACACATGATCTATGGGGCAGATAAATTACAGCTTGATTTTTTATAAGGTATATTGAGCCTGCAGGCTTCAGCAGAAACAAAAACAAAACAAAACTCAAAACCTTGGTTTAACTAGTAATTTGAGGAAATATGACAAACCTGACATGTAAGTCACAGAGCAAATAAATATGCACATCCATCATTTTGTAAAATAATGCCTTCACTAGAGAGACCTCTGCTTGCTGCAGTCTGCTGTGTAAAATTTCTTCATGGTTTACTGGCCTCAGATCCTGCTACACAGAGAATCAAGTTAGCTATAGCTGAAAGAAACAATTCTGCACAAGAAAAACAGAGTTGTGCAGTGAAATAGTGCGTGTATCAATCATGTGAGTGAAAACTAAGTTGGTATTATAATATTCTTGGAAGGTTTAGAGGTGTTTTTTCTTTGCTTGCTAAAATGATTGGAGGTTCTTTGCCTTTATTGTAAAATAATCTAGTTCCTAGAAATAAAATCACCCGGTGGTTATTGCAGATAGAAAATCCTACTTCATACAAAATACAACAAAAGCCAGTTTCAGAGTCATCTTCTGAGCACTTTTGTTGATGCACTGGAAAGGAACAACACGCACAATTCTCCCTTCAGGAACTGGCTTTTGGTACCAACTCTTTTGTTGTAGCTTGCCAATAGCTGGAAGGTTTTGTGTGAACCTAAAGAACACCATCAGTGCCCTTTGCATGAGATCTGCCTCTCGAACAGTCCCATCCCTGCAGATTCAGGAGCTGCAGTTACCCCTGAGCTGGAGTTCACAACATGGCAAAATGTACCTGCTCAAAGAGGAGGCTGTGGTTTGGGCAGTGACAGGGATGTTTCAATCAGAGTTTAGGGGTTAAATCCAACAATTTATGTCAAACTGCTTCTAGATCAAGCACAAAACAGGACCAAAATACTCCACTCCTAAAGAAGTGTCTTCATCAAAGCCACAACCCCTTTTGTGCTCCATTCCTGATCCAGCATGTCCTCAGGGTTTTCTCCATTTGCAGGGACGCTTCTTGAAGAGGCAGGATGGAGAGCAGCCAGGTCACCACCACACATAACCACGCAAAACGCAAAACAGCCACAGTGCAGAAAAGGAGGTGCTGTCCCATGCAGAGAGGTGGGCCTGGGGCCTCCCAGACAGCACAAGACCTGGATCTCCAGTGTCCTGTGCTGAATCTCCACCACTTTCAGAGAAATTCCCGTGCCTGGAAGAGAGTGGAAGAGCCTTTGTGTGCAAGTTCCCAATGCGTCAGATGTACAAATCACAGACTGAGTGGCTCAGCCATATCAGAACTGCTGTAAATGTGAGGATACGCAGAATCACTGCTGAGGGTATCAGAGAGCTCCAACACCAAAGCTGGAGTGCCAAAAAGGGAAGGACTTCAGGTCAACAGATCAGGAGGAAGGGCTGAAATCCCTTTCAAGGTGTTGCTTTCTTTAGTAAATCTGACCCACGGAGCTTGGCTGGGAAGTCTGCTGGAAAGCATCTAAACTGGACCATGAATCTGTGTCTTCCACCCTTAACCACCAGATTGCCCTACATGCACAGCAAAGGCAGTGGTCAGAAAAATGAGCCTAAGTTTGACCTCTACAGCAGCTGTTTTACTCTGATCCTGTGGGTTTTGGTACGTAGGTATGATCCTATGTTTTGGTCTGATCCTGCGGTTCTTGGCCAGGCAAACCTTACTTGGATCATAGTTTATATGAAGGGTCCATCATCTACTTCACTGTGCCTTCCAAGCTGCACGTTGCAGTTTAAAAGCCAAGTGCACGTTCACTACTCTTAGCATTGCAAAGCCAAAATAACTGGTTTGTGCTTCATCCATAAAATTGCCAGCTAAATAGTCATTCTGGAATCATTACTCCAGGTGTTTGTCAAGGAAGATGTACAAAGCAGCCAGAACATGTTTAGCATTTCATGTACCAGGCTGAGCTGCAGGAGTGACAGGTTGAAAAATCTTGTTTGGACTCATAGACTGAAACTGTTTAATATAGAAGTCACTGGTGGGCTATAAATATGGAAAGCCAGTGTGCCACATTTTTATAGAATCCCCATTCTGCATGTCTTTTAAACATATTGAAACTTCAGAGAAGCTGCAGAAGTTAAACGCACCAATTTTTGCTTTGAATATCTACAGTTTTTCAATAGCTGAACCTTCAGAAACCCAAATGCCTGAACAAAATACACTTTATTTGAATGTGCACTTAGATTAACTGATCCCACAAAAGCCAACTCTGTTCATTTAGGCCAGGAATTACCCAATTTGCTCACATAATCTCAGCAATTATATGTTCATCTTTTTTTAAATATCAGACCCATGGTGTGATTTACGTAGTATGTGATCTTTTTACTTAACCTCAAAGATATTAATCTTTATTAAAGGGGATGAGAGGCAAAGAGGGGGAAGAGCAGCCGGTGACAGATACTCTGACAGCGAGGAAAAGTCATTTATAAAGTGAACATCAGTAAACATTAGGAGTGACATATTGATATCAGCAGCCAGGAAACGGCTGGCCAAGCTAGGATGAGGTATTACACATTAAGTTGTGACAACCATATTTTTTTCCGAAGGTTGATCTTTTATATTTTTTAAAGAGAAATTTACTATTATGCCTCCTGCTCCCCCTATGGTAAAATGCCAGAAATTTGACTGAGATTTACTTAAAGTGACAGCAATGCCCCATTTTGTCCGAGAAAGATGATTACTAAATGTCACGTCTATCTACTCTCATGTGGATCACTTATTTGACATGTTCGTGTCTCAGCTTCATAGCAGTTTGCAGCATGTTTTCTGGGGCTCTGAGGCAATCTGAAATCTTTGTGGTGAAAATGTGTGCTGGCCAAAGGCAGTTCATTAAAATAAATAAATAATGCAGCTGGGAGTCGCTGCTCTCCATTCCAAGGGTGTCAGGCCAGAAAAAGGCATAAAAAGCCCTCACAAAACCAGACCAAGAGCGTATGCTTCTGGTCAGGCTGCCAGAAGGCCTCTGCTGGTGGGATGCTCTTGCCATCTCAGCTGAAGTAGAACCATGGCAAAAAGCAAACATTGGTGTTTAAATACAGAAAATAACCTTGTACAATTTACTATTTCATTTTTAATGGTTTTTTTTTTTTTTTTTTTTTAGAAATCAGTGAAATGGCACACTCCGAGCCAGGGCAGCGCGTGGATTTTCCCACATTGCTGCAGGACTTCGCTTTGCTGAATTCCCAGAGAGAGAGATGCAAAACCCAGCTGGATGCGAGGGAACAATCAGCACAAGCTCCTGAGGTGGGGAGTCCATTTAAATCTCCTTCGCTGAGCCTCAGATGTGACCCAAGCAAAGCAAAATGGAAAGCAAGGCAGAAAGGCTTTTTGCACAAAATGGAACAGTAGTCATGAATAATTAATGGCCTTCTACCTTCTTTGCCATTTTAACTTGTCTTTCTTAGTACTTACTGCCTTCCAGGCCAGAAATGTGTCTGTAGATTGGTCCATGCATGTTTTGCAGCAGCAAGTCAAGAATTAAGGGGTGTGCTGGAGATGCAACCTCCCACCAGACCCAGCCCGATTCAGCAGTCCCCCAGCCAGAGCCAGGGAATGCTCTCACACAGAGCCAAGCTCTGGCATCCTCTTAGCAAGGCCAAGAGCTCTTTTTCCCATTCTCTTCTAAAAATTTCTACCAGCCCTCCTCAAATACAAAAGTTAATAATAAGGGAAAGGCCTTAAATTCTGAATGCGAGGACATAAATACATGTCATGAGAAGGACACGCCTTGGTTTGTTCCAGCACCAGAGATTCACAGCTTGCCATATATTTATGAATTTTGAGGTGTGAATACTTAATATTGACAATATTGAGTCCTGGCTCATTGAGTCCTGTGCTATCAGTGCCATCACACCCTCAGTCAAGTTTGTGTCATCAGCCAGTCTAAGGGCAGCTCTGTAAAATCCCAAGTTTTTTCTCTGAGACATTCCCTTTGATGCCCAGCTGCCAGCTCCCTTGTGGACACTCACCTCAAACACAGTTTAACTCCCAGAAAACCTGCAGGAACAGCAAAACCAGCTCAAAACACATCCTATGTAATAAGAGGGGGTTTTTTTTAGTGTATGGTGGAAGATTAAAGCTATTCCAAATGAAAGTAGAGTGTGTAACTGGGTACCAGATTTCTAAATAGGCGGCACATGTCAGCAGGCATTACAAGAGTGTGTTTAGGTGAGCCTTTGATATCGACTGCTGAATAGTTCAGTCAGAGAGATGCAACCAAGCGAGAGTTTCACTGCCTTGATTTGTTTTGCAGCTAAAATAAATCTGAATAGAATAGATTTAAATTACCTGTGATTTTGCCATCTTTAAAAGGACACATAAAAGCTCATGAGATCACTGCGCTCCTTGGGAAAAAAAAAAAGAAAGGGGGGAATGGGAGAAAGAAACCAGGAAAACCATGAAAGATTCATTTTAATGGAATCCAGGTTTAGCTGTTTCATATTTAATAATGTTTAATATTTCATTTACTACAGGGGACTCACCTTTTTCAGAAGAATGTGAGATTCAAGGCACTATTGTGCATTAAGATTTTATGTCTGACTGTAGCAATATTATAAGGGTTGGCATTGGAGCTGCTCAAGCCTTCTCCAGAAAGCCTGGAAGCAACAAGGTTTCTTTCTTTTCTCCTACAGCCAAAATAGGAGCTGAAGCCCCGGAAAGTGGTGGGGTAGAGCTGTGAATCCTAGCAACAGGAGGGGAAAGAACTGTACGTTTCTTCACGTCCTCCAAGTGTTGCTGCCTTCTGGTACATCACTGACAGGAAGAGACAGAGACCATGGAAAGGCCCTTCTTGCTGATGCATCAAGGAAGGGCACATTTCCTCCAGTGGGATGGGTGAGTTATGGCAGTTTGGGGGGAAAAACAAGCAAAGCAACACCCCAGAGTTCATACTGTTGTTGCTGTTGCACTTTCCTTCATCTCAAGGCACTTTTGGTGCAGGTTTTTTTTCAACTTTCTGTGCTTTTAGTCTTTTTTTAATCCCTTCTCAGTGATAATGTGGGCTTTTCTTTTTAAGCGAATTATGAAAATTTGCACTCCAAAGTGTGAGCATAGGGTTCTGCCAGAGAAATCCATCATTCTGTGGCCTGCAATGAAATCATGGGTGATAAAAGCTACCACCCATGTTCAGCAGAAAGGGAACTGAAACCAGAGCACATTTCCTGGAAGAAGAGGCTTCTCTTAAATATGCAGCAGTCTTGTCATGCCAATATTAAACTAGCTTTTCTTCCTAGAGAGCCTGTCAATACAATTTTGACCTCTCTCTTCTTCAGAGCCTGAGGCACTCAGATAATCTATAACAGTTCCCCAGTACCATCCTAAGAAGTTGGGTTTCAGTCAAAGAAAAAGCCAAGGAGCCTGGGACAAAGAGCAAGGTGGGATTCCAGACTCCTTGGTCCCACCACTGTGCTCAGAAATTCACCTTTTCCCAGCTGATGCCAGTTTGTCCGGGTTTGCCACCAGTTTAGCCCTTGGGAGAAGGTTGCAGCCTCTTAGGTGCTTTCCCTGGGTGTAAGGCATGGGAAGAGGGGGTGGAGAGGAGCTGGGATGGAGGGCATTTCATTGTGTAACATGGCCTGCTGCTCCTGTTAAAAGATGAATTTTTGTGGAAAGTGGCACGGGTGGGTTGTTGCCTTGGACTGGACCAGCTGCTGCAGAGATGAAGCACAGCCCCAGACAGAAGGTCGCAGCAGAAGAGAAGGATTTGGCTCCCAGATTCCACCAAAGCTGAAGAAGGGTCCTACGAGTCCTTCTGCCTGTGGGGGCCTGTTCAAAACACACCCCCTTCCTGGAGCAGCTCCCTTCAGGATTTTCCAAAAAGATTTCTTGTCAGGAGAGGGGAAGCATTTTTTTTTAATTATTATTAGGGATTTTTTTTGCTTGTGATTTCAGTCTCAGATCTCGTTGAAGGGCTCTGGCATTTGCATAACTTCCCACGGAAGCTGAATCAATGTTTGACATCATGGAACAGAATCTCAGGCGTGATTTAGCATTAGTAAGCCACCAGTCATCAGCACACTGTCATTTCCCCTATAGCTGACATCTTAATAGAGTCAGCCTCATGCACACACATGTTCACCAGCAGCAAATTCTGCTCTGGCCATGCAGGAGCTTTTTTTTTTTTAACATGGGCTTGCACATATGAACATCCAAAAGACACTAGTCCAATATGATCAATTTTCAGGGCTCCAAATGCATTTTCCTTTTAGGTAAGAAGGCAATTTTAAGTCCTCTTAAATAATTGAAGATACTCCTGATACAATCAAAAGTCAAGCTCCCCAAGATGAAAATGTCTGGATGATGAATAAGTTAATGGAACTAAAATCCCAGTCGTGGCTGATTAGGGGACCAGGAGAGTTTATCAGAGATGGGAATGTACAAGTCCAGTCACAGCCTGACCTTGTAACGAATGAGAGCTGAAAAGCAATTAATTGAGAAATTATCAGGGAAAAGTGAAGTTGTATGGTTGGTTAGCTAAAGCAATATGTCAATGGGCCAGGGATTGATTTGCCAGGAATACCTCAAGGTCTCTGTTCTGATGATTCAGGACTTGAAGGAACTGGCCCGAGCCAAGCAATAAAAATAAAACAGGGTCAGGAGAGGGAGTCATCAGTCAGCACGGTGGCTCAGTGTTCATGTATTATTTAGCTGGTAGTTAAGGGAAGTTATCAAACAAGAGCAGACTTTAAACCCAAGTTTTTTTCCCCTGTGGGAGGGGAAATGAAGGGAGGGAAAAGGAAATGTCCCATTGTGCCAACGCTCACTGTCCTCAGCTCGAACACTGAGCTTGGGAGCTGGGTCCTGGGAGCAAGAGGTGCCAGGGCTGAGTGTTCACAGAGATCAGTCCTGACAGTGGGCATCATTCACTGCTGAGATATTTCCCTCCTTCCTGCTGCCAACAGGCTGCACAGGACCTCTGCTCCCACCTCCAGCAGGCACCAGGACCTCTCCCAGGCCACCAAACTAACAGTGAACTTCTGCCCACTTGAACCTTGGTTATATCAACTCATCCACACATCAGCTTCCCATATCCTACACATTTGGGAAATTGTTTGTGGGACCAAGACCTGTGCATGTTGATCTGAGCTGCAAAACGTGCCTGCACACACAGTTATGTTCCTTCAAAGATGAATATAAAACTCCCTGAATGAGAATGTAGTATCCCGCATCTCAGGAGGGCAGCAAAGCAAATGAAAACAGCAAAATGAATGATATATAAAGTCTCATAGAAAGATCAGTGGGTTGGGTGAGAATATCTGTGTCTTGTCTTGTGACAATTCACTAAATAGCACTAAACTCTGTCTCTCCCTTGCTGAAGAAGGGAGAAAACTCCCACAGAACAAGCCAGTACATGTTTCATGGCAGGATCAGGGCCTCAGACACCACAAACTGTTCTTTTTTGGGATCAAGATCCTGACATGCTGCAGAAAAATTTTTGTTGGAAAACTGCAGCTAGTTTTCCCATCAGGAAAACACTTCAAGTTCTGGGTTTTTTTACAGAAAGGCTTTCTAAATATTTCAAATTTGATATTGGGTTTTTTTTGTCATGTCCCCCACTAATCAAAATTAGAACAAAGCTGTGATTTTAGCTTGTTATATTTCAATATGTAATAAATACAAGAAACTCCAATATTTCTCTGCAAATAGCCATTGATGCAAAAACATCTTTCTAGGAGGAAATTCCAGTAGCAACTGTGAGATAAAGGAACAGCTTTATGCCACTGCCTATGGACATATCTGAACACATTTCTGGGACTCACAGCTTGTCACGCTCCATGTAGTGCATTTTCCATTTGTCCTGACCTGAGAGCTTTGCACTCAAGGAGCAGATCCCCCCAGTGAATTCATCAGGAGGAATAATAGCCAGTGCACAAGCTTGGGCTGCTGGGCCAGCAGATCCAGCCTGCAGTTGTCAATGTGCTGAAATTCAGGGTAGCACAAATGCAGCCTCCTTTGCTTAAGGACCAGAACGACACAGCAATATTTTCCCAGTTTGTTTTATTGAAATGAGAGAGAAAGGATTTGGGGGGCAATTGCATCATTCCTCTCCTCTGAGGCCAAGTTGCTGCACAGTCTCAGTGCAGCATCTGGGAGTTTAGGAGGTGATGGTGGAGGTGCTGGAATAACCCGGCTCTAATCACATATTATCACCTTATGATAATTATCAAAGCTGATTGCAAATGAATCCTCTTTGGAGCAGGTCCTTGGCTGGCCCTCTGCTCTGCAAAGTGCACGAGGTGCTGCTTGTGCAAACACAACCACCCCCAGTAAAACCAGTGGAATCCCAAATGTGACCTCAGGTAGCACAAGGTATACATATATATAAGGTATATATAATACTTGCTGGGTATTATCACTGGGACGGAATAAACTCATATGGTTCTGCTAGGAATCAGGAAATCTTTTTTTTTTGGAGCCTCTTGCTCCACAAAAGGTGTGCTGGACTGCATTCTGATCTCACCTATCTGGGGGAAATTCAGAGATTTGGCTTCTTTATTTTCTTTGCTCTTTTCAATGGCAGTTAAAGACTTTCAGTATAAAAGCTGTGGTGCTTTAAGATTGTCACAATGTGGAAGGGCAGGAAAGTGCCCAGTCTGGAGTCTGACAGAGTTTCCATTGTAAATTAAATGAAGAAAGCCCGGCAAAGGCATGAAGCAGTTCACACCAGCAGTACTTTTGTGCAGTAGTACTGGTGTGAACTTTTGTGTGCCTGAGCCCACCCAGGGAGGGAGAGATGGTCAGGTACTACTGACCCACATCCCGAACTCGGAAGTGAGATGGGTTCCCAGCTCTCCCATACATTTCTTACACAGGCTCAGCCAGACCATTCAGCTCCTCTTTTTCCTCCATGTCTGGTTAAATGTGGAATCATCCTATTTTCATTCCTAGCATCTGTCAAAGCCCTGGTGGTGGGTGGGATGGCAGTCCCAGGCAGCACTGCAGTGGGGTGTCTGGAACCACTGGTGTGTCTGCCCCCCACAATGGCAACGACAAATTAATTTATGGTTGTGATTCTCTGGGGAGAAGGAAGTCATTCAAGCAGGTAGGCTCTGGGTGTCCACACTTCAAAATATTGTGTACTGGCCTCAAAAAGAGCTTGGTATGAGAGACAGGCTTAGTTACAGCTCTACATCTCCCATTTGGGCTGGTTGCTGTTGTTGCAAAGGGTTAACAGACACTGCAAAACATTTCCAGGATGAAGTGCTAAGATTTAGTGTACTGAATTAATTCTTAAATTAGAACAGGGGATTTGCACATGATTTCTAAGGGAAATTATCTTCTGGGTAAAATTAATACAGGAGATGTTTCAACATCTGGGATGGCATTATTATGAGCAATGATTACCCAGACATTGCCAAAAGAAAGAGATCACAGTAAACTCTTTCTTTTCCTAACTAAAGTGAGCTCCTCACCCTGAAGGGAGGGGAATATTTGCGGAGCCTTCGCTTACTTGGAAATGCACAAGAGGATTCTACACGAGAAAAAAGCTGTGCGCTCTGCTGCTGGATGGTTGGGAAACAGAGCTGCAGACAGGGAAGGTTCTCTTTGCAGGTGGGCTCCGGGCACCCGGCTGCCTCCCTCGCCTTTGAGCTCCTCATCAAAAATAGGTGCTTAATGCAGTGCTACAGCTGTCCAGGTGTTTAATGTTGGGAGGTTAAAGAGGAAACACACTGGCAGATGTGACCTGGAAAACCTCCAAAAGGAAGGTTGGTCCCTCCGCTCCCCACCCGGAGACCACAAAACTCATCCAAATGCCTCATCTTCCTCCAGCCTTTAGAGGGACAGCTTTTCCCTGACGAAATTTTAAATAGGTCAGAGAGTGAAGCCAAACCAAGACCTGCGTCAAAACAATCACACCCCAGGAGGAGCTCATAAATATTTATTTTCCTTCGATGTATTTCATTATGTCAGGAAAAGAGGAGGGCGCTTGAGTGGGAAAAGGAGACCAGTGGCACAGTGCTCCTTTCACAGGGAAAAACACCAATGTTTAATTTAAAAGGGCATAAATACAAGAGAAATGCCTCTTTACTTTCGTGTTAGTAGCTGGCTATTAAATTACATCACAAGTGCTACGCGTGGGACCAGGCGAGTGCATGGTTATTTCTGTCTCCTAAACCGGAGTGCAAGTCTCAGCGTAATTACTTTGGATCCAAGTGTAATTACCGACTGATCTGCAGGAACATACACAGCAGTGACATCCATCCCAGGCAGCATTAGAGCCTGATGATAACACAGCATCATTAGCACAGCTTAGCGCTTCCCTCCGTGGCCGCAGGCCGTGGTTTGCCTCGGGAAAGGGCTCGCGGCTGGGCGGCCGGGATCGCCGGGAGCCACCCGAGATCCTGCCCCGCGTCTGCGGGGGTGGGAGCAAATCAGTGCAGACTACGGCAAACGTGATTCCCTAATCACGGGGAATTAGGCTGGGACAGAGTTTTTTCCAAGATAGATCCCCTTGTTTTGGTATTTCTGCAATCTGCCCCTTTTTTTATCCCGAAGTCCATGATAAGAAGGAAGGTGCTGAGTCCCCCGGGGTCACTTTTTGTTTAGCTTTCTTCTATTTTACTCTGCTTTACTGTGACAGCATCATGCTCAGATTTTGGAAAATTTTCTCTAGAGTTCACACCTCATCTGTCTTCTTTTGGAAGACAGTGGGTAAAGGGATTTTCTCTTCTTTATTCTTTATCTTCTTTTTTTTTTTTTTCCCAGGGCTGCAAGCATCACAGTAAACAACCTATTTATTCTGATGGTCTTGGAGGCTTTCTTTACACCTCCAAGAAGGTCAGAGAAATGATTCAGAAAGAGAAAAGGAGAAAAACAATCCTCCTTTCTTTTCATAATTGCCTGTTTTGTTACCACACCTTCTTAGTGCTGCATTGTTGCAAAGACAATGCAATAGACCAGTGTAGAAACGAAGATGCACTGAAGAAAAATAAAATGTTTTTTTTTTCAAAGTTGGTGTTTTCAAGTACCTTTTGTTGTGTCCATTCTAGCTCATAAACACAAACAAATGAAAAGACGACAAAACATAAGCTGACATCATTTCCTGTAAGAAGTACAGAACCTAAGTTATACAAATAAGCAAGAAAATATCTCCCAGCTCCTGTGGGTAACAGTGTATTTGCTCCCAGCTCAGGGTCAGTGATGGTAAAGTGAGATTGACAGGGTAACTAACCCCTGAAGGAGGTTTTCCATTTCGGTCAGTCCTGCTAAGCCATGCTTGCTGCTTTGAACGAGCTCAGTTGCACAGAGAGATCTTATTTTTCCCCTCATTTTGCTTATGTGTTGGTTTTATCTGAGCAGCTCTGCAGATGTCAGTGAGACACATTTTGTTTTGAGTTACATCAGCATAAATCACAGCTGATCCAGTGAACTCAGAGATACCCTCTTTGCAGCGAGATCTGTGACACGAAGAGTTTGGTGCCATGGTATTGTGACAGCTTAAAGCCCCTCCATGAGCAAACAAAGTCAGGCTCAGCACTGTCCTGGAACACATTACAAAGCATGTTTGTTATTGCACAGAAGACAGCATTTGCCTTGGCTGTGAACAAGAAACCCAGATCTGTAACAGCTAAGATTTCATCTCTACCATTTATCCAATGAGCTTCCCGATCCTCCTGCACAGATACCCTGCTGCTAACGTAGCAGTCAAGATCAGAGCACTTAATCAATCATTCACTGAGGACAAATATGCGTAATCTAAATTAGAACAAACCCAGGCATATTTTATATGACAGCCGTACAGATTTTTAAGAAAAAGCATTGGCAAGAAAATTACACGAGAACAAAATTGTCTTGTGTGTATGCTTAAAGTGGTAGATTTCCTAAAAGCTTCTGTGGCATTAGGTAGCCTTGAACGTACAGGGGCAAAATCCTGCTTTTGCTGCTTTCACTTCCACATTTTCATCAATAAAACAGGGATGCATTTGGCCCCTCCGGCTCTGAAGCAGAAATCCTGCTGCAGACCTCAGTATGATGTAGAGTCCTTCTTAAAAACCTTTCATATTTTATGATCACTGTCGATTCTCTTATGATCAGTGTTGGTTCAGGCTTTCATGAATCAAAAATCAGCTCATGGAACGCATCTTAGAGCAACCTATTTGTCTGCAGGTAGCAAAGGAAAGTGGTACTTTGAAGAATAAACCCCTCTGCCTTCAGAACGAAGCTCAGGCTGCACGAGAGGCTGGAGCAACTTACAGCTTCTATTCAGGCTCCGCTCTGGGCATGCTGGGTGACCTTGTGTTCTCCCATTTTCCTCTGGGGGAGATATTATTTATCCCTGATAATAAAACACAGGATTCTTCAACTACGACTCACGGTTTAATCTATTGTGTCAACTTGCACAAGCTCCCTTGGAAAAAAAGAAAAATCAGAGGCAATAAAAGGAGTAAAAAATGAAGCATCTTTAACTGAAACCATACAACTTTCATCTGAGGTCAGGCCCACATTGCCCTGACTCTGCAGGGTGGGATCTCCAGAGAGGAGCTTCCCAGAGATGGCCTTTGAGAGTGGATGGCAGCTCTTGCACAGCCTGTTGGGCTTGGAGACCCTTTGGCTTGGGGCACAAACCCAACAAGGAGCAGGAAGGCTTGAGCCCAGCCAAGCCTCTAACAGGGCAGACAGCACTGCCTCCTGAAAGGAGGAATTCTGAAAAAGTGCTGGCAGTGTCAGGGCAAACACCCCTTCCCCATGCACCTCTGCAGATCAGGCTCTAAAGAGTTGCTCTGTTGAAATTTTGTCTCTGCTTCCCCAGAAGGAGCAAATACTCCCACAAAAGTTCACACATCACCAAACACCCCATGGAGACTGAATTCCAGTTTATTGCCATCTCTTGAATACCTATTCCCAGAAAAGTCAGATGAAAGCAATGCAGAGGACTTTGGAAAATTTTATCTTGGGTGTCCAAGCAGGAATTTGTATGCCTACTTGCTTGTTTTTGCATCCAGAGGTCAGTTATGGATTTTACTTGGATCCCTAAGCAGGAGAAATTAGTCTCAGCTTCAAAGAGCAGAACTGAATGTAGAGCATCTTTATGCTTAAGGAGAAGACAGAGGCTCTGCAGGTACCAGCCACCTGGAAGCAGGATCCCCACTTTTCACCATCCATACAATCTCCAGAAATCAGTTTGCGTTACATTTTAAACTTAGATGCTCAGTCAATTGCCCCACAGATCCCTGCTAGAGTGCCTCAGTGCGTGGCCTGGCTTTTTTTTTTTAACTTAGCTTTATTTTTTTCACTTCTCAAGTTTTGCCTCGGTCACTTGCCTGGGAGGCTGCTGTGTGAAGGTGCACGAGGATGGACTGGAGCATCTAAATGGAGGCCCCCAAACATGAGCATTTTTCCCTTAACCTTCCCGCACCATTGGGAATAATAATTCCTCACAGGGCTGTTGCACAGCTTGATTCATTAAGGCTTATGAAGTGCTTTTAGCTCCGGCACTGGAAGGCTCTGTGCAAGTTATTTTGGACTGCTCAGGTGTTAGGAGGAAAGGCATTGCAGGAGGAATACAAATAAATCAAGAGAAACTGCCCCTTCCTTCCATGCATCCCCTGCCCCCCACTGTTCTCCATCACTGTTGGTGTCAAACAGTTAATTTACAAGCCCAGCACTTTACAAAGCCCCTGGAGCACCAATTGTCCCTTTCTCATGCAACATCAGCTCCTCAAAACAGCCAGCTGAGTCTCCGGGGTCAGCCTGCTCCTGCCCTTCCCAAGGCAACTTCAGCCTCTCTCCGGAACCGCCTGGGTATTTATTTTTGGACAAGTCAGATCCAGCATCACCCCCCCCTGCAGCAGGGTGCACTGGAATAAGCCCGGGGTGCAGGTGGCTGCTCTGAAATGTGCCACGTGCTTGGCCCAGGAGGGAACATTTGGCTGGGGAAGGTGACCCAGAGATCCCACCCAGCCCACCGCCCATGCGGGCATCCCCACACCGCGCAGGGAGCGCTCGGCCTGGCAGGACACACCGGGAGAGCCACGGGCAAAGGAAGGAAGGGGAAGGCGGTGGATCTTTCACATGGTTTTTTTTCCCCCTCCCTCCCTCCCTCGGTCTCCCTCCCCTCCTCCAGTCTGTTGCACGGGAGCTGCCGGCCATGCTGTTCCAGTTCAGGGGCTCCTGCAACAGAAAAGATCAGCTGTTGGAGAACCCATGGAAAGCCCTGGGGGAGAGCCATGGCCGCAAGGTAATCAGCAGGCAAAGTTATTACCATTATGCTGCTAATTAATTCCCAGCTCATTACGTTTCCTGTGGCTAATTTGTACTCGCCGCTGATTTGATTAAACTCATCTCTATGCTAATAAATGTGTTTTCCATTTGTTTTAGCGACTGTAGGAAGAGAGCCCGGTATTTACATATTTTGACGTTTATCAAATAAAACGCGGCGCCTGAATTAATTCTGCTCTGATTTATAAGTGGAGGGGGGAGAAAGGGAAGCGAGGGGATGCTGAGGGTCAGGCGTGCGCCGCGTGTGCGTGGCAGAGTGAGCCAGGGGGGCTGTGATGCTCCTCACATCTCATCCTCCCGGCCCCATCCTGCCCAGGGATGCTCCTGCAAGGCGGCCTCCACCTGCTCAGCAGCTCCCCTGCCATTTATTTTCCCTTCCCAGCTAAGTTTTGGGATGTGGGGCTTTGATTTGTAGGTACATCGCACGGTTCAGTGACACCTCGTCAGGTGGATTTCTCTTTGTCTCTCAGAAATTGCTCTAAATGATGATTGGGTTTACACTGCAGCACCTCACTATAAGCAGTGACTGTGTTTCCCAGTTCCGTTCGTCAGGACTCGCTACAGTAATATCAGACAGCTCGAATTTCTAATCAGGGGGAGGAACAGACACCTTGCCATGCACAAAGATTTATTTTAGGAATGTGTTTTACTGTCTCTACCCCTGGTAACTTGCAGGGCAGAAAGCTCTGTCTGGCCCTCCAGCATCTGCCTTCTAAACCCAAGACTAACTCTTCAGGGCAGATCTTTGGCGAGTGAAACTCCACTCAGAACACTTTTCCTGTTTGCCGCAGTTAACTGCTGCAGTATCAGTCTCCTCTTCATGTGGGGTAAATCCTAACAGAAAAACACTCAGAGTGCAAATCAGTGTGCTTTAACATGGCTCAGGGTTTGTGAAATCCAGCCTTTCCTTTTCCTGGGAAAACCAGCAGTGGTCACCAAGCACATCCCCTCTCTCTACGTGTGTGTTCATATGTGTCATCTCCTGTTGGAGCACGGCCCGCTGTGTCACACGGGATGACACGGGATGGAGGCCAGAGCCTCGCAGGAAGCATGGACTGGAGAAGGCTGAGATGGGAGCAAGACAGGGAAAAGGGGCTGGAAAAGGCACAGTGGCTCAGCAGGGATGCCTGGGAATCCAGGGAGATCTAACCCATCCCAGTCCTGCTCCCTGGTTTTGTCCGGAAGCTTGGCTCAACCCCAGAGGGATTTGATTTCCCTCTGCATGCTCACGTCGGGCTGGACTCTCTGGTTTTTCTCCCAGGTGCTCACAGGTCACACCAGCGGCCCCGGGGCAGCCCCCAGCTTTCTTTCACACTCCCAGTAAAAGTTTCCCAGTAAAGAGGGGCCCCAACGACGCCACTTCTCACTCTGGCACCTCTCACACTTCTCACACTGTCACTGGCACTTCTCACACTGAGACACCTTCCACCGCGCTGCTTCACCCCGGGCAATCAGAAACAGCTTCATTGCTTAAGTAACAATTAACAGCCATGTCTTTTGGGAGCGCTTCTGGAGCGCCGCGCGTCCCCTGCCCCGGAGCCTGCGCGCTCCTGCCGTGTAACCCGAGCTGTGGGCATCCCCCAGCTCCTGCCCGCCCCTCATCCCGATGCATGGAAGGGTGGTGATGGGCTGCGCCGTGCTGCCAGCCCAGCCCTGGCTCGGACAGAGCCGTGCTGATGCTCCCTCTCCTCCGGCGCTCGCTCCAGGGCCGCACGGACACCCCTGTGGTGCTGCCCAGGATGAAGGTGTCCCACTGCCGATCTCACGGGGCTGATCCAGCTGTGCTGCCAGAGCATGGCAGGAGGTCCCTGCGCTGTTTAGAAAATAGGTCCCCAAAGAGGAGCTGGGAGCCCTGCCTGTTCTGGCTCCGTGCTCCGCTCCAGGCGTGCGCCCAAGCGACGGGGGATGCCCGACCTGGAGCACCGCCTCGGCCACGCACCCAGAGCCCCAGCGGTTCTGCAGCATCGCCTCAGCATCACCGGAACAACCAGCTAAGCCATGCAGTGGTGGATTGCTGGACTTTTCTCTTCCTACAAAACCTTTTAAGCCTTTGCGAAAGCGGGAAGTATTACGGACAAAAAACCCGCCTTGTTTCGCATTAACAGCCTTTGCTTTTCCTGGCGAAGGTGGGACAATAGCCACACGCTGCATGGTATCAGTGTCACAAAGAACAGAACCAAAAGGCTTCAGCTCAGGACAAATAAAAGTAACATTGATTCCTTTTTATTTTTCCTTCTTTTTTTTTTTTTCCAGCTGGTATCAATACATTAAACAACCACGCTGGAAAAGTGAAATTGATTCAAGGCCTTCAGTGCTCCCTGCCAAAAAAGCCTCCTGCAAGGATCTATTCTGTATTGAATTACAGTCTGGAAAAGTTCAATAGGTTATTGTACAAACAGAGAGCAAAAGCCTGTCAACAATGGAGCCAAAGTGATTGTGCAGCTCCTTTGTGCTTGCCAGCCCCGCGCCCCTCACGAGCTCGGATGTTAAATCAGTTTAATTAAAATGGTGGGCTTCAAATGTCTCTCACTTTTTTAACTCATGTCCCTGTGTAAAGGCATGTAGGCTGAGGTTTAAAGCCTCCTCCCTGCACTGACAGCGCCTCCATCCCTTTTCTTGGTCCTAAACTGCAGCAGATTTTTACAGCTGTGGAGCACTTTGGGGAGATGCTGGGGCTGAGTAGCATCACCAGCCTCATCTGGAGCAGCTATGGGTTTGAGCAGCATCCTCAGCCTCAGCCCCATCCAGAGCAGCTCCAGGACTGAGCAGCACCCTTGGCCTCAGCCTCAGGCTCTGGTGTGCTCCCCTTTGCAGGCTGGAGCTGTGCTTTGGGGCTCTGTGAGTGTTCAGGACTGGGCTGTGGGACCCTCCAGCTCCAGTGTCCTCTCCAGAGGGACTGGGTGCTCCCCGGGAAGCAGCAGGGTGAGGTCCCTGGTGCTGCAGCAGGTTTGTCACAGGTCTTACCGCAGGGTCGCCTCCTCCAAGGAGGCAGGAGACACTTGTGAGCTACATCAGGGTTTCTAAATCCCTCTCTCCATCTCTAATTAAGATTCAAATTGAGTATAGAAATCATGTGTAAGTAAGATGCTAATTATTAAAGTCATTGTTCTCCCAGACAATAAAGCAGCCTTGCTTTTCTGGCCCTGCCCATGTTTAGAGGCAGCTCTGAGCCCTCACCATCATAAACACAAGGGATATCTGGGATCCACACTGGAGAAGTGTGAAAATGATCAATTTTGTGGTGAGGTGAAGTCTCCACCGTGCTCTGAACAAAACCTCTACCCCAGCCCCAGACAACCCTGGCAGCATGTCTGGCTCTCTTGATAGCTCAGCTCCCTGTAATGACCATTAAACTTTGGTCCCCCACCTCACTGGACATCTGCTTATGCCTTGTCCATCCTGCACCAGTGCATTTATTTTCTCTTTGGAGTAAGTGGGATTTACTGCTCAGAACATTTAATGGCTTCTTTCTCCCAAACTGGACAACTGTCATGGTTGAATATCTTATCTAGGAGTGACAGGGGTTGGGGAAAAGGTGCTCTTAGTTTGAAAAGATATATGAAAGAATGCCTGGAAAATTACAGGGAGAGAAAATTATATGGAAAGCAGAGCACAACCAGTATGGGGCCAGGCTGGAAAGTGGGGGGCAAAGCCACAGGGCTGGGAGGATGAAGCTGGCCGGTGCTTTAGTGGCCACAGCAAGGACAGACTCACAAAAAAGAAAAGGCTTGAGCTGCAGAAGAGAGGAATGCTAGCCTGGAAACACAGAGTGCAGCACCACACTGCACCAAAACGCTGGAATTAACATCAAAGCAGTCCTGGAGCAAATGAGATTACGGTATGCATGTTAATGAGGCAGCAGCACTAATCAGCCAGGATGCCTCGCTGGGAGGGCTGCAGTGCCAACTTGTGATTTTTGTTGTCAGGCTGGACCCAGCTTCCATTTGGAGTGAAGATTTTGTTTGGTTTTAAAAGCATCAGTATTTTTGTGGGGTTTCAGGCAATCTCAGATTTGATTTGATTTCTTCAAGTAGATGTCTGGCCCTTCAGGGTACAGAGAAGAACTTGGAAATGGGATTGAAGTGGTCCCCAGGGCCAAACTGAAAACCACTCCAAAGCCAAGGAGCAGATGAAAGTTGCCCAAAATGCATTTTACTCTATTTTAAAACATCGTTATTTTTAAGCCAATCTCACCAGTTTGCAGGGCTGAGTGCACAGCTCTGCACACAAAAGGCAGTGTATTTTTGTGCCAAGCTTTCCTAAGGAACATGAAGCCACTCAAGATGTGAGGGGTCCAGTTCTGGTCACATTTGCAGTGGGTATTTTCCCCGGTGCCACAATGCTGATGTCACAGTTATACTTCCCCACTAAGCTCCAAAACTGGAGCTTTTTAAAGTCAAGAGCCCTCAAAAAAACCCACTTGCTTGGGAGATGTGTGGCTTCAGGCAAAAAGCTGTAAAAGGGGCAGCCCCGCCCAAGGGAGGCTTAGCTGGGCTGGGGAAAAGGACAGCGGGAAGGTGAGGGTAAGGAGGCAATCCTGAGGAAGGAAGTAAAGAATTGAGATAAGGAAAGGCAGATAAGCTGCTCACAAGAATGAAAAGAGCAGGACCCACAGCAGAGGACAGGCATGAGCCCTGTCTCAGATTGAAACCTGGGATGCTCCCAGAGGCCAGGGAAAAGATTCGTCTTGGTCAGGGAAGCTTTGGAGCAGGGTCAGGAAAAGGGAAGCCCTTCTGGGTCTTTCACCTGTCTCTGTGGCAAAATAAACCCTTGGGAGCCAGAGGAACATGGAGAAACAGCCACACCAGGCTATGGGAATGCTGCAGACTGTGCTGCAAAGGTACAAACTGCTCTGAGGATCAACCCCAGCCTTCTCAAGGTCCATCTCAAGCCCTTTTTACGGAAAATGCCATTCTGATAAACTCCTTCTAAGAGGAAACCACTCTTGTTTCGATCTGTTTTTCAAACAGCCTTTCTTCTTGATTGGAGAAATTGGCTTAAATGAGTCTCTCTCCTTCATCCTAAGCAAGGCTGCAATTCACTTCTGCTTCCTTCTCTTTTCACCGATAATCTTATTTGCTGAAATTGTGAATAAAACAGAATTTGAGACATTTGAGTTTACAGAGCAGAACAACATGTTTTATGTCTGAGCTTGCCATGCAAACGTGTCTCTTCTGCAGGTGCCTCTGAGCAAGGCACAACGGGGGCTGCCAGAAGAGCTGATCCTCACTTCCCAGCTCTTGACCAGCTCTGAGAAAACATTTATTTTTGCTTGCTGGAGTGCAATGATGTGGCTCAGTGTACAAAAACCTTTCCAGCCTCACTGCAGAGGTGCTGAAGGAATGGGGTCCCAGAGCTGCACCTACCCAGTGCAGAGATCTGGGCAGAGCCGTGGAGGAAGAAGGGAGTAACCAAACGGGCCTGAGAAGGTGCAGATGTCCCTCCCTTCTGTCACAGATTGCCATGGCTGGGAGAAGAAGCTGTTCAGTAGCGCTTTCCATGCCAGGGAAATCATTAGCAAATTAATCATTTACTAATTAAACGGCATGATACCCATGTAAAGGGAGTGTGATTACCCTCTTTTATAAGTCAGGAAACTAAATGGCATTTCTGATTTTAGACCAAATTTGCCCTTCTGGCAACCCCACAGTTTTGCTCCATGGCCAAAGAAGATTCTTTGGAGCACCCACCTCTACACCCTGACGTGCACCTTGTCAGGACCATCACTGCCTGGTGGCTGTTCCCAGGCTCCTGTTGGAAAGGGCTGGAGGCTTGGCTCGTTTCATTCCATGGTCTTTTCATGTAGAGTGGATGCTGGAGGGTCAAAGGACCCAGCAAGGAAATGGGGCTGCATCCTTGCTGGGCATCTCAAAGGCTTGCCTGGTGCACATACACCCTTCACCACCTCTCCAGATGAAGAACAAAATTATCCAGAGTCAGAAGAAGTGACCATAAAGAGACCCAAAGTCTGATCTACTTCTTTTCACTCTTCTGATTTTATTTGGATCATGTGTGGGAAACTAACCCCCTGCTTCATCCCAAATGAGAGCCCTTGGCAACAGACTTGATCTGCAGCGAGTATACATTTATTTAAAAAGTGAGAAGGAGTGACATTGGGCAGGCAGAGCAGTGGCAGTGCTGTTCGTGAAGCCCATGGAAATACCTTTCTCATTGTGTACTGGAAGCAAGTCTTCAGGATGCAGAAAGAACATTTATAATTTAAATGCCAAATTATTGCATTGCGGGAAAGTTTGTCCTCGCTAAGATCTCTCATGCCATCCCTACCACAATGCCTTCCACTGAATTGTTCACATACAGCAGAAAGTCCTCAGAAATAAAGCCAAAATTGTCCTCCTCTCTTCACAATCGGGAGGGGTCCAGCTCACAGCGCTGACACAGCGCGGCAGCCCGAGCCCGGCACACCTCCGCCGAGCTGTCACACGTATTTACTTTTGCTAAGCGCAGCTCATTATTATTGCCTCCCCTGGAGTTGTAGTGCAATGGAAACTCATTCCCCACGGCCTTGCCCAGTAACTTTTGGAACAATATATTTTGCAGTTTTCTTTACTTTGTGTCCTGGTTTCCTCCACTCAATCAATTGCAGGTGTCACGCGGTGAGGTGTCCTGCCTGCCGCAGAGAGAAAAGCTGGACTTTGCTGGGTGGATGTTTGCTTTGTGTTGTATACACAGAACAAAAATTAATTCAGGAGCAGCTAGGAAAATAAAAAGCCCACTGAGATTAGGAGCACAGAGATATAATGGTCTGAAAAGTAAAGCCTTGCTGACTCCAGGAAAGTAAGCAACATCTAAGACAGCTCGTTTCCCCATCACAACTCAATACAAATAAAGAGAAGAAGGTGGATGGAAATGGAGTAAATTATTTCACTGCCTAGAGCAACAGATGAGCAAAACAAACTGAGCTGGCTTCTCCAGGCTTTCAACACTTTTGCATGCTTTGAAAGACTCTGTGTTCAGCCACCTGCTATTGAACTTCATGGTGCCTGGACATCCAAATGTTACAGCAGCTGGGCACCCCAGTATGGCTTCCCAGCTCGATTTCCTCAGCAGGATTTTGTAGGGATAAGGTGGCACAAGGGTGGTGTCCAAGAGCCTCCTCATTCATTCACTGCTCCTGGGAAAATGAGGGAGCTTTATCCTTTGGGCACAACAGCAAAATGCAGTTGGAGTTGCTCGTAAGGGATCGGATTTGGGCTGTTGGTCCTTTTGGATACTCCTGCCTGGTGCCTGTGCGTACCTGGGACAAGCCCCATTTTTCTAAGTCAGTGCACGTCTCTAATGCAAACACAAAGTGAGAGGATGCTGGAAAGCCACTGGCCTTTATGGTTTATTAAGCTCCTTGTGCAGGCATAATTTCAGACTTTGATTTTTTTGGAGATTAGACCATTTCACCTCTGTGTTGAACCCCACAAAGCCCAACAAGGCACTACTCCTTCTGCAAAGGGATGGGAGAAACATAGGGAAAAATCCCAGCTTTGTTACTGAAAGATATTGTGATTCTATTTTTTAAAAAAAAGAATAGCAGTCACATTTCTAAACAGCTCTCTATTAAACCATCCAAACATATCATCTGCACTGGAGGATGTAAGAGCTGACACCAGACAAAACCATCAGATTGCTCTGAGAAAATGCACTGGCTTGTCTTGACAATTTAGGACTCTGTGGATTACCCTGTTCATATTTGTTGTTGATTTTAAGACTGAAATTTGCAGTATGAAAACAGACATGTCCAAGAAAGCATTGCTCAGCTTAAACTTAAAAGGACAGAGACGCAAGATTACAGCAGAGAGATGCAGCTCCTGGCTCCCAGCCCTTTCTTAGGAACCAGCTTTCACTTTGCCTTGGGCTTTTGGTCTATCAGCATCTAATGAAAGATGACAGTGCAGGCTCCCTTAGGGGCTAACGTGGGCAATTTCAGTTCTGGCATTTTAATTTATCTGTAACCAGCAGTTTTCAAAAGGGTAGAGCTAAAAAAGAACTTGGCTTGGTCACACACACACACAGACAAAAAAAGGGGGAGTTGTGACATAAAATGCATGAGGAGGTTTGCTTGGGTTTAACTCCTTGGGCTCCTGCAAGGCAGACGCTGGAGCCCGGAGCCACGGCTCTGTCTCTCGGCACTGTGGCTGGATGCTGTTAACCCTACCCACCAGGAAGCTGGTTTTCCTTTAGGTGAAGTGAACTCCTCCATGGTTTATGGCTGTTGGTTTTAGTGCCGGGCACATCTACTATATTCCTGACAGTTAAGGTCTCGACTTTTCCCGTTTATTAATCCCCAAAGTTGCATTCAGGCACTGTAATGGTAAAAGGTTAGCTTAGGATCAGTAGCAGCCATAAATCCAGAATTCAAGGCTGTGGGTTCGTTTCCAAGCCACTCCGGGGTGCCCGGGTGCCGCCGCGGGGGTCGGAGCCCGCCGTGGGTACGAGCACCCGCACACTCACGGCACGCGTGCAGCCGGGGGTGAGAGGAGCAGCTCAGCCCCCAGCCCGCCCTGCCCATGGCACTTTTCTCTCCCGAGCTCCCACGTGCCTGGCTGTGCAGAGCTGAGGGCTGCCGTGGCAAGCTCGGTGCTGACGCAGCCGGGGCTGCAGAGCGGCTGCTGAGTGCGCCTGGCACCGGTTCACATCCGACCCTCATCAGGAGCTTTTGACTCCACCATTTATTTGTTCCCTGGCGTGTTCCACACGCCCTCCAGGCACCTGGCGGACCTCCGGGCACCCGGTACCATCAGCGAGCTCTTGAAGGATGGATGCAACCCAGCCCCTCCCTGACCTGCTCTGGGGCTGCAAAAATTTCATTCGGGATCAAACGGGTTAAATCTTTTATTTATTTAATTATTTATTTTACTTCTTCTTTCCAGGGAAGAATTTCGCTTTTCCTTTTCTTTTTTTTTTTCTTTTTTCTTCCTCCCGGCTGCCTCCAGAGGACCAGGCGATTGCAGGCACAACTCTAGCAGATGGTTTTGGTGATGGAAAGCACAAGGGGATCGCTCCCAGGAGCTGCTCAGGCAGTTAAGTCAGAAATGAAGTGATGCGTGCAGCGCGCCACGGCCCCAGCCTGGACAGCTCCCAGCGCTCCCCTCCGTACAGGCAGCCTGTGCTGGCCCCGTTTATACACCCAGCTTTCTCTGTGCCTCATCCAAAACCTGCTGGAGCTGGGGACCAGCCCTTTCCTGAGCTCCCCGAGCCAGCTGGAGTCAGAGCAGACAGCCTGTGGTCCCCAGTTCAGCCACCCCTTTGTGATCCTGCCCACTGCAGCAGCACCCTGATGTCCCAGCACGCGCTGGGCGATGCGAACCTGATCGTGCCAGAGACCAGGAGATTATTTCTTTTTAATGTTTACATATTCTAATGTAAAACCTTCACCTTATGCCCATGGCAAATATTGCCAAAGTTGTGGAGTCAGAAAAGTAAATCCATATTTTGTCAATATTAGCCCGATAAACAAAATTTGAGAATTAAATGCATTCTGTGCTTAGCAAATTGAAATTAATTTCTGATACGTGAGAATTGGCTTTCTTAACAACATTTCCCTTGTTTTAGTGAGATAATCTAGAGCTGTATTAGGAAATACAAACATTTTTCAGAAGAACTATACATAATTTATAGAGAAGAAGGCCTGAATTAACTATAGCACTGCCCTGAGCTTCCCCACAGTCCACAGGTCTGGATCTCAGCTGTGCTCATGGATCTGCTCCCTCTCTTTGATGAAACCCTCTCCCAGAAACAGTTAAACACAAGAAGCCAGAAATGATCCATAAATTAGGTCTGGCTATAGGTTCAAAATCATAAGTTATGGCCTATTGACCTCATACTCTGAGGGGAAATCAGAAGCATTTTTCTAAAGAGCCACCACTGGAGGAAAGGAGTTTTAATATATGGCACAGCAGAGCCCTGCTGCAAATAAATACAGCACTGCATAATTGCAGGGAAAATCAATAAATACCATGGTGGTTAAAATAAAGATATGCATATTGAGGGTTCGGGTTCGTGTGTGTAAATGGTTGTTCCCCCAGAAGCAGAGGATGATTTTTTTCCTGCATTAAAGCCTCTAAAAACAACAAAGACAACAGCTCCTGTGCTGCCCCTTTTGCAGGGAGCAAGTTTCAGCTATTGTCTCCCTCGGAGCAGCTCTGTGGAGTCATCATTATTACCATAATTAATAAGTGCAGTTTGCTCATTTGAAAAATTCCGGCGACATTTGCCGCTCAGGCACCGCGTCAGCGCGAGACACAAAAAATCGCTGTGACAACTGTTCTGCAAGTTCAGGTTTTATTGACGAGCACCACAAAGAGACGAAGCCCAGAGCAAGTCCCTTTTCACTTTAATATTTAAACCTCTTTTAAGAGGACGTCAATATTAACTCCCATAACTGATGCTGACAGGTGACTGCCTGGCAGTAAAAAAAGGCAAGCAATAGAATTCGAAAAAACCTTAATAATAACAACCAGGGCTTGCTGGTCAGTGCAGTGAAGGACGCTGGGATGAGGGGATGAGGTCTCCTGCATCCCTGATGCATCAAATTCAACCAGGATTCAACGAGGAACGGATGGGATCCTCTGGGCTCAGCTGATTTTGTTCCCCCAGGTAAATCCCCGGATCTCCTGGATGAGAATCCCATCCTTGCTCAGCCTCCAGACCAGCCAGTGCTTTTAATAAATAAATACCAATTGCAGTTAGTTAACCTCAGGATTTCCAGCATTAAAGAGATTTCCCACAGGAGCCAGAGAGCACTAGAGGAATGGATAAACGCAAAGTTCATGGGGAAGAGGGCACAGCCCTTTGCAAATCCCAATGTGAGGGGAAAATACTCAGAAAGTGCTATGAGACAGGCTCCAAAAATAGTTATTTACTGGACTAAACTTTCTGATTTTCATTGATCTTATTCTTAGAAATGAGTGCATTTTTAACTCAAAATTTGGGTTAAAAGCAGTTAGAATTTGGAACACTGTGAAACCAAGTTTTAATGTAAAGTGCTTGATGACCTGAGTATTGCTTTTTGTCTTTGCTCCATCTACAATCCAGCCAGAAGGAATTGCAAAGTACATCAATCTCTTCATTTATTTAAATGGAGATACAGTTTTTCTGGCTTTGAGTTCTACTAATATGCAGTTTATATCATAAACCCAAAACTAGAATGATAATGTTGTTATTAAAGTGGATAAAAGCATTTTGAATTTTGACTTTCTCTTAACTTTTTAAATTTTTAGGCAGGCAAAGCACTAAAATATCTCGTACACATTAAAAAAATGTTTACTACAGGCAAAAATATTTCATTAGTAGAAAACTGGGATATCTAAAAGGAGAGGTTTAAGAAAAAAATTATTGGTGACAATATTGGCTGCATAGACAGAGACTTTTCTGAGTAAACCCAAGGCACTCCAGTTAAGATGTTTTAATCACTTCCACTCTCACATTCATCCTTAAACTAAAACCAGCAAAATTCCTTCCCAGCACCCCTCCCCCAGCAAACAGCTCCTGCTCCATAGATATTTAACCAGGATATGCCAGCCAGCCCTTTTCTTAATATTCTTCATGTTTTTTCTGTGTACTTTGGGGTTCTCCAGGCAGTTCTTCCTGCTTGCAGAGGAAGATGCACAGCAGAAGATTTGGGATTAAAGAGACAATAAAATGTCCCAACTACTGCTGTGCGGCAGAGAACAGGACACGGATTTAGTGCTAACAACAGAAATCAGGAGAGCTTTGTAGCAATTAAAGCTGAGCAAAACCCACCAAATGCTGGAGAAAATATACTGGGGGGAAATCACTGTGGTGTTAGAGTCTAAAAACAAAGATCAATATTCTTATTGTTCCCTGCAAGAGTCTCACAAGGAGGGAAGAGCTGTGCCCAAGACCCTGTCTGGCTGAAAAATAAAAGATTAGCAGTCAGATCCTTGTCAGAAATGGGACTGGGAAGCTTTTGTTTAAAAGGCCCACTTGAACCAAAGCTCTTCTGGCTGATTGCTGCTGTTAGGATTTGAAACTGCTACTATTGTGTATATAGTATTTAAAAGAGATATGACCACTGACATGAGCTAGCTGGCAGTAAATAAGTGCACTTTAAAAAATTATATTAATTTCTACCACAAGTAATACTAGGTTAAAGCTGTATTTGTGTGCAGACGTGTGTGTGTGCACATGTGTTTTGGCAGGTTTCACACCGAGGAAAGAGGCTGCTAGTGAAAATTTGGTGATAAATGCCTCAGCTTCCTCTTAGAGTTTTTCTTTTCCATCTTAGCATCCCAAATAAAATCTCCTCTGTATTGTACACTGCTGCTCTGTACACTAATGCCTTTGTACCACTATGGCTCTTACTTAAGCATCTGACCACAGTAATTGTTTTATACATTAACTATACTCCCTGATGGTTGCTCTATTACCTTTTTCTTTTTCCAAGATGTTGCTTGCAGATATTAGCAGCTTGATTACTCGTTTTATTAAGGATTCCAACACTGTGTCAAGGTTGATTTGGGAAGTGGGGTGCTGTTGGTGATGGTGAGGTTGAGTTCCTGTGATGCTTTGGTGCTTCACAGCAGCTCCGAAGCCTCGAGGAGATCCGCTTTCGATCCGAGTTGCACGTTGACAGTCCATAGGATGGAGATCCTTGGCTGCAGAGAAACATTTGCATTCAGCTGCCATCAGGGCCAGAGCTGGGCAAAAGTGATTTGTGAAAAACAGGCGTGGAAATGATGGATTGGAAAAGGGAGCGGGATGCACCAAACCACCGCGAGGCAGCGCCACGGCTCCTGGAAGCACCGTGTGTGTGTATGTGTGTGTGCACATGCAATAATGAGGGAGCTCAGGAAGGCAGCACCGAATTTGAGATGTCTGCACACCAGTGTCTTTTAGACATGAGCCATTGCCAGTGGGAAGTGGAAGGGATCAGGCCCTGGAAGGGGCAGGCGAGGTTTCTGCAGCACAAAGCACTCCCCTGCCTTTGCTCGTGCGTCACTTCTGTCACCAAAAGGAAAATCAGAGTCTGACGCCAGTTATTAAATATCTTCATTATAAGGGCATTCCTTCCAGCTGACTTTCAATTTTGTTGTATCTAGGGGCCCTGTGTTAATAACTGCATGCTAAGGACAAGTGTTCTTAAAAAACACTGACTATTGAAATCCTTATAAATAATATGCAGCTTCCTGCCTCTGATTGATAGATATATTGTACAGTCGAGCCACCATAAAGGCAATAAATACATGTACTGTTAAGGGTCATGAGTCTCAAAATTAAATCGAATGCAGAAATTGAGTCTTGACAGAATCTGAAGGGATAATGTCTTAGCTTCTCCAATTACGCAGTTCAACATTTGGATAAATCATATGAAAGTAAGTATTTAGCCTCATTTTTCATAATCACTATTAATGAGAACAAAATGGGAGCTGAGGGCAGAGGGAGAGAGTTCTGACAAGATAAATAGCATATGGGGTGTGTTGTCAGCCACAGAAAATCAAGGCTGTTTAAACCCCCTAAACAGCAGGAAGGAAAAATGCAGGGGAAAAAAAGTAGAAAGAATTGTGGTCATGTGTTATTATCAGCGACTGTCTCTGTGTCAGGACTTTTGAGATCTGCCTTCCCAAACAGCACTTAGGGCACAGAAGGATCATCTAGAGCTCCCCAGGATGGTGTGAATGACTGATACCCAGAGCACACCTTTTAAATATTGCCTGTTTGCACTCTGCAAGCAGCACTGAAAACACCACTAAAAAAAATTCATTAAAAAACCCACAGATTTTGCCCCCAGACTGGTCCCTGTGGGTGTAGGACAGGTGGCTGTGTACACCTTCAGTGGCCACCTCTTTGTGTCAGGGCAATAAAACCAGGAGAAACAGCTTTGCTTGCACAGGGTTTTCCGCAGCTTTCATGCCAGGACACGCGCAGGATGTGCAGGGCTTAAAGCAAGGAGGGGAAGGTATAAATTCCACAGTCATTTTCTATCATCTTGTCTGTCTTTCCTGCTTTTCAAGTTGAAATCACTTTAAGCATCTGCAGCAAAATTATTCTTAGAGAGTCTCTCATTAAATTAGATGTCTCTGAATTGAATTCATTTCCACTCCATTTTGTCAGCTGCTAACACAGTGAGAGCCAGATCCTGCTCAAATTGGCTTTGAGGTTTGGTCCCTCTTTTTTTCGGGGGGGAAGAAGCTGGGGCTTCACACTTGTGCTGAAGTGTGAAGCCATCCTGAATTCCTGCCCTGCATTTTGGGTTCTTAGGGAGCATCCTTTGCTCTCGCTCAGATGCTGCCAGGGGCTGAACCCTGATGTTACAAATCCTAATGGCTCACTAGGAACCAAATTATATCAGAGTATTCCTACAATACAAAGTACAAGGCCACCTTTTGTCACTGAATTAGAGCTACAATATCCCCACGAAAGTCCCCAGCAGTCTGTGCTCTGAGCCACACACACGCATTCTGTGCTGCTCCGAAAATGAGCGTTATGCTCTAAACCTCTGCTTTCAGCCATAAATATCCCAGCAATCCAGGGGCAAAGGGACTGTTTCGATATCTCATGCAACATTAGCAGCTCACAGATTAAGCACGTGGGGCCTGGGAGATTATCTCCTTGAATCAATATAAGGCAGGGAAGCAAACAAACAGCTGGCCGGGTTCCCCAAAATAAAAGCGTTTGATTGTGGCAAGCTTCAAAGCAACTGGTTGACACGAAATAGGTTGGGTGCCCTCCCCTGCCGTGCCCGAGGAGCAGAGGGTAGCAGGGAAATAAATAAACATCTAAAAATTACTGCTTACTCCTCCCCCCGCCGACAAACCACCTCCCAGAGAAAAGCAGGGAAGCAAGGAAAAGCGCCCCAGAACATATGGCAGAATCAAGCACAGGATCCCCGTAGGTTTGGGCTGTACAAGTAAATATTAATCTGGGGGGGATACTGGGGGCTGAGATCAAAAGAGCTGCTCCCGTTTCTATAGGGAAAAGGAGCGCTTTGATGTCACGGCGTCTTCCCTGCGCCACCTAATGAACTGAAATTGTGACACAGTGACATCCTGCAAGGTTTGAAAGCACTCAGCACAATGACACATCTTCGGGGCTTGCTGCTCTCTTTTTCCAGCAGCCTCCTGTGCCGGGGGAAGGGTTCTGCTGGTGAGGGTGGAATGGAGGCGGAGGAGACAGAGGGGGCTTGGGGAGTGAGAGGTGAGGGCTTCTCCCTCGGCTGCACATGGGGAGAGCGAAAGGGACTCGCTCCAGGCCATGCCTGACCAGGAAGGGTGGGGTAGGGGTGCAAACAGAGGGAAGAAGCTTGGCAGAGGGTGAGCGAGCCCAAAGCCCCCCACCATCCAAGGCTGGCAGGACCAGAGTCATTCTCACCCCACACTTTGTGCCTTCCGTCCTACAGCACCCTCGGGGGATGAGGGACGTGAAAGGAGTCTCAGGAAAATGCAGAGTCAGAGGAAGGATGAGTGCCTTGCCCAAGTGCTAGGGAGGCAGAACCTTATTTTGTTCAGTTCAGGCCAAGAAAATATCCAGCAGGTAGAAAAACCAACCTCACACAGGCTTTGAGCCTGGGCTTGGTCAAACAAAGGCCCTGAATATTTCACCCAGGCTCCCAAGAGAAAACCACTGGAACAAAACCCTGTGCCGCCACCCCAAGGAGGGCAGGGCAGAGCAGGGAATACCCTGTGTGTGATGGGCACAGCTGCCCAAACCCCCATTCTGGATGTCGTGTGCTCTGGGGAGGAAACCAGAGAGAATGAAAATAAAATAAATCCTGGTAAACTGTGCAGTGAAATTCTCAGGGCAGGCAGGGAGGGAGGAAAGATGTGAAAGTGGACAAAAGAGATGTTTTTTGTTAAGAAGGATGACTTTGGGTGATTCTGGGTGAATCTCCTCCACTGGGAGGTGGTTGCCCTGCCATTGCCCGTGGAGTGTGGGGTGGTTTATTGGTCTTTACTGGGAGCACCTCCTCACCCAACCTGTGGCTCCCGGCAAGGACACAGATCCCAGCAGACCCTGGGCAAGACCACCAGTCAGGGGTACACACCCCCAGACAGCACAGGGTTAAATCCAGTTAATCCCCGGGATTTACTCTGGATTAACCCGGGGAATTGAGAGCAGCGTTTGGCCCTGTGTAAAAGGGTCGGGCCAGGATTTCAAGTGCAGAGGAAACCCAAGAGCATCACCTGCTCAGGGAGTCACAGAGCTGGGTAAGAGAGTTGCCGAGGCAAGTTAGGAAATGTAATAGAGCAAGAGAGAGCTGCTGAACCAGGCAGGGAACTGAAACTTTATTCAATCATCTGCTTTACTTATTTCATAGCGAGGAAATCCATCTCTTCCTTGGACTTGTTTGTGCACTGAAAGCTCTGTGTTGCCACGAGGCAAAGAAATGGTTAGAGAGAATCAAAGGGGTGATGCTGAGCTGCAACCTGCTTTGAAATGCTGCACCCACAAAGGGAGAATAAAAGCAGGAATCAGGGAAAAGAGCTCCATGGCTTTTCTGAAGCCAAAATGTGGTCTGATTGCTCTTCACCAAGACTCTGGGATTAGGAAGGCATTAATGGGAATGACAGTTTGATGGGTTTTAGCAAAGCATCATGGCACTGTGACATCACCTTTCCAAAAAATACCATATTTGGGTGTGTGCACATGGAAATCCATTTAGACACACCCACAGGCACAGCAGGGAAGCCTGTAAGGACTCTGGGTGTCATTGGAACAGCGTGAATGCAGCACTGAGCTGTCCCAGGGAGGGGCACAGAAATGCACCTGCGTGATTTCATCAGCTCAGAGGTGCACAGAGGAGTTTGCAACAGGGCTCAGGCATCCTGAGACCCCTCTGCCCCCTGAATCGGGGGGGAAAGGCAGAGTGGCTCCCAGCACACATCCACCCCAGTGGGAAATGGATTCTGGAGTAAGGGAAAGGATCAATCACATGGAGCTTCTTTTATAGGAGAATCCGCACAGAACAGACAGGGGCTGGATGCAGCTCCCAGATGTTGCGTGTAGAAATATTCAATAATAATTATAATAATAATAACAACGATAATTCAGTGGGGAAAGGCTCATCTTTAGTAAATGCAAGCAACCTTGGTGTAGCCTCGGGGTGGGTGGCTCCACACAAAATCATGTCGTGGTGGCCAGGACAGGGGGTCAGCACCCATGGGCAGCCCCCCAAGGGCCACCCATCACCCTCCTGTGCCCCTGTGCAGGGAAAGCACCCAGACGGGAAGTGATAAATAACCTGTGTCTCTGGAGGGATGTCTCTGGGTGGGTTTCTCACCAGCCTCCAGCAAGATGCCCCTTCCACAGCACGGCAGCTCCGATCTAGGACAAGTTTCCCTTCAGAAATGCCGTTCCCCAAATCCCACTCAGACTCAGCTAAGCTGCATTTCATTATTTTTTTTTCCCCAAATCAGCCTTATGCAGATTCCACCCTCTCCACCGGTTAACTCCTGCAGCGCCAGGACACACAAAATATCTTTAAGGAGGTTTTTGGTTGTGGGAATCCTAAAATTTTGAGACATGACGCAGCAAATTACAGAGACTGTCTGGAAATTTGATTTTTAAAAGTTGGCACAGAGGTCTGGATGCCTTATCAGCCATTTTCCTCATGTTTCTGATATCACAAGATTTCTTGGCATTATAGAAGTGCTGTGTGTAGAGCATTAAGGGTGTTGTACCAGTCTGCATTAAGAATGTAGATTTTTACTGGACTTTCCCTCAGCTCATAGCTGTATTTCACTAACAAGGTGTGAGTTAACCACCATCCAATTTATCCCAGAATGCCTTTGAGTAACTCAGTAATTTCATATTTGATTTGTGCTGACAGCAGATGTGGCCATTCCCTTAGCTGGGCAGAGGGACAGAGCAGGGGGACACTAATCTTTCTGCAAGCTTCCCATGATGGATACCTCCGTGCCTGAATCAAGGCAGTGATGCTAGAACTAAAAGTTCAAAATTAGGAAGGAAGAGGAAGTTCAGAAACGATGAGAAGCAGGCTGCATCATCAGATCCTGCCAAGTCAGTGCCTCGGGATAGTTTTAGAAATCTTGAACACATTTTTTTTTTATCCCTGCTAGAGATATGAGTCCCAAATGGGAATCCAGTTCATAACCCCTGTTTTGCTGCACGGATAACACGAGGAAATGAAGTCAGCCAACCCCAAATGATGGTCCTTCCTCTGCCGCGACCATGGCGTGCAGAGCCTCGGGGCTGATCCCGACGTGGAACAGAGCAACCCCCTGCCCCGGCGTGACATGAGTGGGATGCGGGTGCAGGTGGAGCTGGCAGGAGCCGGCCGGGCAATCACTGCGCAGGGCAGCTGGGAGGGATGCTGGGTGCTGGTGGCGGGGGGTACATCTCGGGTATTGAAACGGGGTGTGCTGCGCCTTGCCTGCATCCATCCCTATCCAGCACCCATCCCAGACCCACCCCATTCCTATCCTGCCCCCGTTCCTATTCCGCACCCATCCCATTCCTATCCCGCATCCATCCCATACCCATCCCATCCCGTTC